>JANHFX010029498.1:61459-75400 GCA_027560015.1 Chloroceryle amazona | reverse complement strand
GCTGGGTCGGATCCCTTGTCCATCCTGTAGCTGCTGTGTGATTGCACACAGGATGATCTGCTCCATAACTCTGCCAGACACTGAGGTCAGGCTGCACTTCCTGCACTTACGCAGTCAATGAAGATCATGTCTCCAAAGAACTAAGTATTTTAAAACCAATTTAATTTCCTTAACATATATACAGGTGTATATATATTGTGAAAGGTTAAACCAAATTTAACCAAAGTAACTGTGTGCATAAAGTTATTTATTTATTTTTTAAATAATAAACTGCTTCAGCAAGAGCAGTATTTATAAAACATTAATGGTATCAAGAAAGACAAAATGGAGATTAAAATTAATCTGACCTTCCTACTTGAGGAAAATACAGTATTTTAGATCTGTATTTCACAGCTTTGTGTTTTTATGACAACCTTAGAAGCCACACAGCAGTGACCTGTATATTCTCCTTCTTCTCCTGTGCTTAACATGCATCAGAAATATTGCTGCAAGGTTAAGAAATTATAACAAGTATTGAGACTATTTTGTGTGTACAAATCAGTGGATACAACTGTTGTATCTCAAAATGCTTAAAACTTGGAATGGTCACAGCTTTCTCTTTTCATAAATCTAATGGAACTGAGTCCGCTTCCATCTTCCTGATAGACAAATTGGGATTTTGCCATAGGGATGAGGAGAGGAAATGGATACTAATAAAAAAAATGTGTAATAGTACTACTACTAAAATACTCTACCTCTGCTGAGGACATCGTGGCATCTATAACAAGGTACAAAAAGTCATGGGATCTCTCATTAATGAGATAAGTTGGCCTCGGACTAGACCCACTTGGGAATTTCCAGTACTTGGCAAGAGGGCTGGGAGAAAATGAATTTCCCATCACAGTGCAAGTGGGTGACCTGCCTTGTAACCCTGATCACCGCATTGCTGATTTGTATGCCTGATGGCCATCTCCCTCCAACATCGGGTCTGAAAGCACATGGCAGGCTTTCAATTAATTAGATAGAGCATAAAGGCCAGGTTCACTTGTTGCATAAGCAGCTCCCTTTTAAGGTTATGACCTTGATTTCTACGACTGTGACCTATGATCAGTATTTGCCTTTACTGTTCACAAAGGATGCTTATATTATGCATTTATAAAAGAATTCCTCTAAAGCATGACTATCCAGTCCTACATGCCATGCAGGAGTATAGAATCTAGAAATAACTTTGTGGTATCTGAATTTGACAACTATCTACTCAATATTACATCAGATCTATCTACCCAAACTATTATCAGGTTACAGGTAGGTACATTTTTAATGTTTCTTCCTTGTCATGTAAAGCTATCTTTTTGGTGATGTAAGGAAACTCTAACATTCCTTTTCAAATTTAATTTCATATAACACAACACTATGAGGTAGTCTAGTCACAGATATAAACTGGATATAAACTTGCAAGCCAAAACACAGGAAATTCCACCTCAGCATGAAGAAAAACTTCACTGTGAGAGTGACAGAGCACTAATACACGCTGTCCAAAGCAGTTATGGAGTCTCCTTCTCCAGAGATTTTCAAAACCTGCCTGGATCTGTTCCTGAGTGGTGTGCTCTAGGTGTTCCTGCACTGGCAGGGGGGTTGGACTCAGTGATCTCCAGAAGTCCCTTCCAACTCCTACCATTCTATGATTCTATAGTATGCCTATATATATATCTATACATAATACACTTATAAATATTCTTAGTTCAGTGTATAGATCACAGGATGTCAGGGGTTGGAAGGGAGCTTGGAGACCTTCAAGTCCAACCCCCCTGCCAGAGCAGGATCATAATCTAGCACAGCTCACACAGGAACGCATCCAGGTGGGTTTTGAGAATCTCCAGAGAAGGAGACTCCACAACCTCTCTGGGGAGCCTGTTCCAGTGCTCTGTGACCCTTACAGTAAGGAAGTTCCTCCTCATGAGGAGGCTTGTGCTTCAGCTTATATCCATTCCCCCTTGTCCTATCACAGGGCACAATGCTCAGAAATGTTCATTTGTACTAAGACATATGGGTGTACATGTTGACTCTGTTTTGGTGATACAAAAACCGTAACTCACACTTTTCTTCAGCCCTGATGGGTACTGACAAAACCTGAATCATCAGACTGAAAAACTAACACTGCTGCAACGTACATACTTATGCACAAGACCATGTACTGGGTAGTTTTGCTGCTGTAAGTCCCTTTGTCCCATGAGATTACACTAATGCAGATGTAATATGGCTTCCTTCTTGAATATGAAAACTGTAAAGCCTGTCATCAGAACAGATTGATAATATGATTTCATGAGGAATTCATGACAGAATAGGAGCGTAAATGCATACATGTTCCAAAGAAAAGTAAGAAATCTGTTTTTCAGCGAAATAAATTATAGGTTCTCCTATGATGAAGATTCACATGTTGTTTTACGTTTAGTAAAACCTCACCAGTGAGAAACTTATGTTGTTTAGAGGGTTTAAATGCCCTGCAGCTATTAATGAGTATACTGAATACAAGTTTGTGGAAGTTCTCATTATTCACCATTCACCCTTTTTTCACTGTTTCTTATCCCACCTGCCCAGGAGGAAAGAGGAAAAAAAAAAAAAAAAGTCCTTTAAATAGTTGCTGAGGTGAGAGAAATAGCAGTTCTGTCCAGTGTCTGTCCTTCCTTGTCAAATTTCATGGGTTTATGGCCTCAAGCTTGCTTCAGCAGTGGAATCTGTTTATCTGACTATACTAATTTACAAAGTCATTCACTAACTTGAAGAGATTTTACAAGAGATTAAAAGTCTTCAGGAAAATTCAATTTTCACACACTTTCTACAAAATAAGACCACAATTAGGATGGTGATTTTTAAAAATTAATTCTGATTCTGTTGTTTTGTTGGTTTGTTGTGGTTTTTTTTTTTGTTTTTCTTTTTTTTCAATCAAACATGGTGGTCTGCAAATTACTGCTAAAATGTTGCACAGGAGGAGAGTACATGTATGTAAAGGTCATAGAAAGCCTTAGCATAGTTCAGGTAAATAGTCAAACCTCTGTGGTGATCAGGTAGCCTGAATGCAAGTGCTCAAATACCTGTTTATTATCTACCGTTTAAGCCCAAGAATGGTCTTCTCAAGAAGATCCTATGTTGTTTCAGGGTGCATTTTACTGTTTTCCTAGGTTAACTGTTCCTCTGCTGCAGCTCTCTTACTAAGCAGTTCTTGTTCAGATGTGCTTCTAAAATTAATGCATGTTTTTAACTGTGAGGTAAGCTCAGAGTTCTCATGCCATCTCACTGTAGGTTTTATAAAGTTACATTTCCTCACTTTACTGATGGGCTTCATTCCAGCAATATTTCTAATTTGTTTTTTTAAAACAGTTACTGAATTTCACTACTTTTCCTTACTGTAAGTATCAGGGATTTGTATGTATTTAAGTAGACAGTTTTGTTTGACACAGGTTTCTAGAAATGAAGATGAAAATTAATTACATATTTTAAATTTGGTGGGGGTTTTTTAATCTTTGGTTGTTGAGAAAGATATTTAAGGATAAATTCTGGGCAGCTCTAGGATGAAAACAAGTTAGTGGTTTTCAGTCTTTTCCATTCTCTCATTTCTGCAAAGACATTCATAAGAATCTTATAGATAATCTCATTGATACCTGTTTCTGGCCTATATTTTCATGGGTGATAATTACAGAATGATAAAGAAATAGTAGAAACAGATTAAAAAGCATCAACTTGGATGGCACTACTCACAAAGTAGCAAGGCAATTTTCAGTGTGTGAAAGGAGGAATGTATCTACTTAATGAGGGCCAAAATTATGCAAAGTCAAGTAAGCAAAGATGAACACTAAAGAAGAAGCAACTAATAGTGAATTTACAGAGATTTATTATACGTTTTGGGGCTTGCTCCTTGCTTTTTTTCTGAATACATTCTCTACAGCCCTTGGCAAGTCTAAGTGCAAATCTACCATATAATGAATAAGTTTGTTTATATAGTGCCCACAGTGTGCTGGGGGCTATGTAGTTAGCCCAGCAAATATGATACCTGTTTGTGGGCCTATAAAGGAAAACTAGCTATGTGAGACACTAACTTTTTATTTTTTTTAAATGCTCTATAGGCAGTACACGTTTTTGTATGCATTTTCTATCAAATCACTTTACAATTTCTGTCCCTGATGCATGCATAACCCATGCGCAGCCAACCATGTAGACCTGTGCAGAATAACTTGTTGGAGAATTTTATCTCCTGGTTAGTGACCTACTTATACTTAAAATGAGACTTAGAAATGAATGTGTTTTTTCTACATATACCTGTGCTATGCAAAGCTACTCTTAAATTTAGCTTTGTTAAATGTTATGCAAATTCAGTGCATCTTACTTTCACAGTCTGGAATAAAAATGCTATGCTTTATTTTAAACACATTTTGTATAACAATATTAAGTTCCATATATTATCTTAAAATGCAAAATCTATAAATCTATGTGGCCGCAAGAGCATAAGGAGAACATATTACTCTGTTAAATGAAAAGTGTAGTCCCAGCAGTATATGCCATTTATATATTAATCAAGCCTACTGGTAGCTTTGTTTCAGGAAAAAGGAGTAATTTTTATTTTTTTTTGCTGTAATTTATGAAGTATAAGGAAATATTAAGCAATAATGCTCTCTAGAAGACAGCATTTAAAACATGAAGATATTCATATTTTTACCATAGTAGGCTAAGAGAAAAGCCATGAATTTGTCAAGATGCTGCAGCATAGATAAATTCCTAAAATGATAATTTAGCTGTTTCTCTGTCAGTCAAAAATAGCAGTTATAGTTCACTAATCAGATCCTTGTTCTCAATTTGTCCCCTTAAAAAACAAAAGTCTTAAACTTTTCTTTATTAAGCAAATTTCCATTAGTGGAGGGAAAGTCACTGAAGACAGAGAGATGTTGTCTGTGAATCAACTCCTCATGACTCTACCCTGTGTGGAATTGGGCAGTTTCAGGGCCAAAGGAGGCTCCTAACTGGTGCTGAGGAAAGCAGCAAGGCATTTATTTAATTCAGGGAAGAAGAATTATTTTTTTAGCCTCCTAAAAGGTAATAGGATTTGCCAAAGGCAGCAGTGGTTACTGTCACCCCTACATTTGAAGAGGGAGAGAAGAGGAAGCAGCAGACTATTCTTTCCTTTTCTAGAAAACCCAAGGAGAAAGAAAGAAATGTGGAGCTGCTGCAGAGGCCACTGGGCATGGTCTTTGGGAAATACACCGTTTGTTGAAATTTCAGATTCTTTCCTAGTGGAAATTTTATGATACAAAATGATCAGGGCCCATCTCCTTTTTTTGACTCCTTCACTCCACAGGAAAATCTAAACAGAGTCCTGGGGTGAATACTGGGGCTGCTGTGAAAAATGTGAAAAGGAAGGAAGAAAGGGGTGTACTGAATGGTTTCCATTTTTTCAATTAAAGATCAAGGTCCAAACCAGGATTACTAACAGTAGATGTGCTTTTATTAAAGTCAAACCAAGATTGTTTTTTTTTCTATCCACTTTGCTGAATTAATCCTTTGTCAGGAGAACTCAGACAAGGCAGCAGCTGCAGAAATAGTTGCTCCCACTATGAGTGGTCCCACAGGATGGTTGACTATTGTAACTCTCTATAATTATGAATTAAAATCAGAGCTGGAGTGTACTAGTTTACCAAATTTGAAAAATTTTATTTACAAGATGAGATTTGAGTTATAATGCTATATTGTTTGTACAATGTAGAATCTTTTCTGAGCTTTATAGATCAGTATTTTAAAATATGTATGTTGAAGGAGAAAATAGGTTTTGTAGTTGGGTTTTTTTTTAATGTAGAAGTAAAATTACTCAAAAATCAAACTACCTTACATTGAGAAGCTCTGATGTACTGACTATGATGCTGTGGGATTCTGCTGCAAAATCACTAAAGAATATTGCTTCTACATGTTTGTAGTTCAAGAGATGTATTTTCAAAGATATTTAAGTTTTAATTGACAAGAAAAAAAAATTGACAGTAATGTTTTCTGCATTATCTGTTGAAATACATAGGACTTGCATTGATACTGTTCTAATAAATGTAGACAATTCACGTATGTGGCTAACTGCATCTTGTGGTATCTAAGAACTTCTGACAATATATCTTAAATTACTTGTCTGTAGTAGCACAAGCACTTATGACGGACTACCATCATTTACCTGCACTCACAGTCATAACCTGTTTCCTACTCACCAGAACGTCCTTTAAAATCTACTGAATAAATTGCCTATGCTTGAATAATTACATCTTCAGACTGCAAACCATTATGGTCCATTGATTTATTACAAACCTTCAGAATATGATGCTTTGGTTTTATAACCATTCCTAGGTGTATCAAGAAGCAATGCTCCTGGCAGAGAAACAAGGCAGAGAATTGGTATTTCCATGGTTTTATATATCCCCATGAATAATTATGTTTGATTCTTCACAAAATGCAAGCTTTCTTTAGGCATGTTGTTTAATTGAAGGAAGCATAAAAAGTCAAAATTTCTTATACAGATACTTTGATAATAGTAGTAGGAAAGGCTATAGTGATGTATTCTGCTCCCTTATATAAATTCCCAGGGTGCCATAAAGAGTTAAAAGTTTCTCAAACCAAATGGTAAAAACTTGTGTTAAAAGCTCATGGATTTTGTAGTTCACTATACAGGTTCTTCTCCGAAAAAAGCAGTTTAGTCCATATCATCCTTTAAAGCTGTTATAAATGCCATATATGGATTGACTATCTAATGTATTTCTTTTGCGCATTATTATTTTAGAAGAATGAAAGGGGGGAAATGTATATGAAACTTTTTTTTGAATGCCATATTAACTTGGTAATACATTGATAATGTGTTACCATTTATGTATAGTGTGTTCTGCTACCTATTCACCACTGATTTTGAAGAGAACTTTTGGCATATATTTGTAGGAAATTCAGGATTTTACTTGTTGGTTTGCAATGTGCTCACATGCATGAAAGGCTTGCAGTCTTTTAGAATTATCTGTCTGCTCCACCATGGTCTTTCCAGGGGTTGCAGGGGGATCTCTACTCCATACCTGGAGCATCTCTTCCCCTTCCTCCTTCTCTCACCTTGGTGCTTACAAGTCTTTCTCGCACTTTTCCTTCCTGTTCTGTGCAGTGTTTTGCACTTTCTTACATACACTTACCACAAGACTGCCTCTGCAGCCTTTGGCTGACAGCACCTGGGCACTTGCAAACAATATGTGAATGCAAATCATTCATTCATTGAGATCTATGGGTACTTCTTGAGTATGTAGACCAACTCAGCAAAATGTATAGACATATTACACTGATGAATTTCATGTAACATGCTCAGGACCTTTGTACAAATCGCAAAGTACACCCACCACCTATTACTCTGCGATACCCACTTCTCACTCTCTAAAGGCTGAACTGAAGGTTTCTCCAAAGGCTTGGGAAAAGTTCAGACTTTGAAAAGATGTTCTTAGATGTAATTTTCACATGTAGCATTTCCTTGTTAAGCCCCTGAGCCTGTCTATTTAGGGACAGGAAGTGTGGGCAAGCAATCTAAAAGCCTATAAACTGTGGAGCATTAGAATTGAAATGTGTGGGGCATCAGTTTTTGTTTGTTGCCACTGAATATGAAGTGAGAATATAGGACAGGTTGTAGAATAAACTTTTCCTACATTTAAAACAGAAATATGTGCTTAAGAAGTATCAGTTTGAGCATCATGAAAAAAACTAGAAATCTTCCGTTGGAATATCTAGCAGAGGAATGTGTTTAACTTATGTTGTCAAGGTAACACCAGAAGCATTTGCAGGCCCCTTGAGTGCTTTATTTTTTTCATTCTTTAGTATTTACCCAGTTTGGTGAGCAGAGTTGCACACTCATCTGTGTTCCCAAGGGCCAGTAGGTCACTGCTGAATTCTACCCATCAGACTCCTCCACTGCTTTGAGGTGATCTTGTAGCTATTGGAGAATATAGTTAGTTTGCATTTCTTTTTCCAAGCATGACAGGTTTGAAAATCACTTTCTAAAGTATTTTTTACAAAGTTTACTTGACACTTAGAATGCATTTCAAAGGAAGGGATGGGAGAGAAAGATTTAAAGCCACACCACCCCCCCATGTTTTGTCTCTTGTTTTCTACCATGAGCAGAATGTTATTTTGCTGGCCACCACAAACAGGATTAGAGTCAGGTTTTTAGATACTTCCTTGCAATGCAAGGGGCTCTGCATGCCTATTTTTCCACGAAGGCTTTGCTGTAGAATTAATTTCACAATTACTCTGTTTAGTCAGTATGGTGGCAATATATATGTTGTCTTATATGGTTTAGAAAACTCTAATTCCCTCTCTGAGTTTTTACAGACTGTTAAACAACATGTGTCCATAAATTAGTTGTAGAAATACCCTAGCAAAATAATTACCTTTCTGGACCAGCCTCTTTGCATTTTTTATCAGAATGGTTGCAGTCCCTACATTGGATTTCACCGTATGGTGACTGTAGTGCAGGAAAACTGTGGAGCTCTTTTTGTGAGAATTGTCTTCTGGTATTTTAGTTCTGGTCAGAAATGTGCTTTAGCAGTGAATCTCTCAGTCATTTCCCATGATATGGTCTTACAGCAGGTGAACTGGATTTCTGTTTAGAGAAAATAAACTGGAAGATTTGCTTCAGGAAGATTCATAATCCTTTCTGAATTCTTACAATCATTCGATCAACAGCACAAGAACAGAGCTAATTTGAGGTAAAAAAAAATAGATGTAGTCTAGATATAAAGTTCTCAGAAGCAATGGTTTTGCTTAGTAGATCTGTATAAGAGGGACTGAGACAATGCTCTCATTGAAATTAGTGATAATTTCCCCAAATGTTAGGTGAAATGAATTCACCATTTACTGTACTGACCAAGAATTTGCATCTCTGAGAGGACAAATAATAATTTAAAAGTTCTAAGGAACTTAGTGTAATTTCTCTTTGTATGAAATTCAGTCCAAAATCATGGAGTTCCTTGCAAAAACTTAAGTATTTCTGTCTTGAATAAACAAAATGCAACAACAACAAAAAGATCTTGTGCTATTTTAATAAATTTGTACATAGTTTTAGGGAGAAGATAAAGCTTGAAAACCAGGTAAAATATCTATAATTTCATAACTGATTTGACACAGCCGGAATTATAGATGAAGACTTTACGCATCTACTTTTCTATTAATTCAAGGTCTGAGTTTTTGTAGTGGTGTCTTCAAAAGCAAAATTCTGGTGAAAGTGATACCCTGGATAAAGGGTACTGTGCTCCAGCTAACAGAAAGTACATTATTTGTCTGACAGCTGACCTGCCATTTATAATTAATATCAGAATAGCAGTAAACCAAAATGACTACTTTTCCACCTGATATAACTTGTCTCCTGTCTTGTCCTCTTTAAACCTCTTTCAATGCACTATATCTATTGGCATTTCTTTCTAAAATCCCTTTCAGTGCTGTGTTTTGATCTCTTTAGCCAGTTAATCCCATTTTCACAGTGTAATTTTGTTTAATTGAACAATATTATCTTAATTATGAAATAATTAAAGTGGAATTTCGCTTAAAATACCAAGAACTTACTTCCTTTCCTGTTTTGCTTGGGAAGACAATCTGTTGGAACAGCTGTGTGAACAATAAGCACACCTTGTATTAGAAGGCTAATCTGTTTTAACCATAATAAAAGTTATCGTAGTACAGCCAATACCCAGAAGGATCTTTTCATTGTCCTCCTTATCTCTTTTAAATCTCACGAGACAAATGCAAAAATCTCATATTCTCCTGGATCTAATTTACATACTGTCAGCACTCTTGACTGTACAGAAATTGACACAGGCAAGAGAATTAAAAGAGAAATAATGAGATGAACTATTAAAGGAAGTGAGAAGGGAGAGAAATGGGCATTTACGGGGAACATGCACAGTGCATATAGTAAAACAGAAAATGTCACAGTTAAGAGTCAGGTGTGCATTTCTTATTTTAAAATAAGTATATAATTATGATTATTATGTCTGAAATCCAATTAGATATTTGGGAAGAAAATTCTGTCAAAGACTTTCCATCCTATTCTTGTTATTCAATATGTAATATCAGTGGAGGGAAAACAGTTCAGCACAAAATCTGAATGTTGTCTGCTATCTCATAAATATATATGTATACATAAAAATATATTCATCTATATATTTATATGCTTATTATGTATATGTATAAAAGCCTTTGGTACACCAAGTCAGATCATATAGTAACAACAGCAGGCTAGTGTTAATTTAAACTTTCACTAGGATCCTGCTAGTATCTCTTCAACTTCATCATTCCCTGACAAGCACAAGGGGAAATGATGTGCCACTTTCATTTTCCAAATATGTTACATTTAATAATGCAAGTAATATTTTTAAATTCTATGATTCAAATGGGAGCTATTTAAATAGAACATTTTTAATAAGAGTGAGGTGCAAGGGTCCACCTTGTGCAGATATGAACACTCAGAAGTTAGGGTGAGGAAAATGAAAGGTGTGAGAAAAATATACAGATAATATGTATAGATATATACATAGAAATTCTTCTCATATTTCATCTGAGTACTCTTGAAAAGCAGGAAATGTTCAGAATTTTTTTTTTTAAATCCCATGTTTAGAGTGATATATTAGGACTACCTCCAGCAATTGCTAGTTCTGCTGATAATTATTGAAGACCGAAAAACTGTTGTTATGTGATAAACTCCTGAGAGACAGATTGGCAAATATTAAGCCTGCTGTATATGCTTGATCTGAACCTGAAAAGCAAGAGTATAATCAAATAAAAGAGGCCTATGAAGCACACTCACACTTCAAAGCTTGCTATTGAAGTGTCTTTGCTGCATTCACTGTTTATTTGGCTTCGATGATTTCTAGAGCAAATATGCTAATTTTACTCAAAGCTTGATCTGTCCCTTTCCAGGAGCCAAGGGGACTACTTTGTTGCATTTCACTGTGTGTGTGGCAGGGAGTGGTGGATCTTAGCTGATGTGATTTTGACAAGTCTGTGGTAACATAATGAGCAACAAGGTTTTGCCCTATGCAGGTACTGTACTTTTTCTTCTCTGTTGAAGTGAGCAGCCAAACCAGCTTCTAATCCAGCTCTGATGCTGGTGGTGTCCAGCTGGTGGATAAAAGGGACAGGGAGACATTTTAAGGCTACAGCTGTGCATACATGTTACTGCAGTATAGGTCAGTGTCCGAATTCACACAGCATTAGCTAGGTGGTGGTAGTTGTTTCACTGACCTCTCTTTTTCAGTTTCATAATCACAACTTTTGCTGTTTAGACTGATTTTTGACTGGGATGGAGTTATATTTCTTCACAGTGGCTTCTATGGCACTGTGTTTTGGATGTGTGATGAAAGCAGTGTTGGTAACACACTGATGCCTCAGTTACTGTTGAGCAGTGCTTGCACATTACCAAGGTCTTTTCTGCTTCTCACCCTGCCCTGCCAACAAGAGCAAGGAGCATAAGAGGTTGGGAGGGGACAGAGCCAGGACAGCTGACCTGGTGACTCAGGTGACCAAAGGAAAATGGTCTCCAGACCATATGGTATCATGTTCAACATTAAAACTGAGCTGAGATGGAGGTTGGCCAGTGATGCCATTGCTCAGGGACTTACTGGTCATCAGTCCAACTGGGCATCACCACAGCCATGGGTTGGTGGCAAGCAATTTTACTTGGTTTTGTATTGCTTGTTTTTCCTGGTTTTGGTCTTTTTAAATTATTAAAATATCTTTATCTCAACCCACAGAGTGAAGGAGTGAGTGAATGGCTGTGTGGTGCTCAGCTGCCTACTGGTGGTTAGACGATGATGCAGTTGTATGATGTTTCCTGTGAAGTAGCGAAGACTCTATAAATTCATATCTCCATTTGCTCTAGACATAATTTATGTTGCCCTCCTCTATATACACTAATACGTTTCTTGTGATGCCAGATGGTGAAAAGCAAATTACATTGATAAAATTCAAATATGTCACAAAGAAGAGATGGATATATTCTTTGCTTATCTTACTAAATTTCTATTAAGGGTTTACATCAGTGGATCTGCTTGAACTCCCTTTTGCTGTAAATAATATGTCCCTGTATAGGAGCAAAGGGTTGCTAAACTCAGAATAAAGTAGTGCTTTTCTAGTCTCCTTTCTTCCACAGCTATTTATCCTCAACTGTTGTTTCTTAATCCTTAAACACTGGAAAAAAAAAGGAAAAAACAACCACCCTTGATTCATTGGAATGAGATGGATCCTTCTGTGTGAGGTGTTTTGAGTTCAAGTAGTTCTGGGTCAGCATTAAGATTATTGGCTAGATCAGTATGTTTAATTCTTAAATGCAATGAGGTGGTCTTTTATGATGTCCTGTTTCATTCTTATCTTCAATACTTCCTTGAAGTTCTACTAGATTTAAGTGGAAGAAAAAGAGTTTGAAGAATAGGTGATAATGCCATCTACACGAAAACAAACTAACTCAATGTGAAAAATGCATAGTTCCAGAAATACTTATTTTTCTTTTCCAGTTTCACAAACATTAAACTGTATTATACATTCTGCTTAATAATTTTGCTTAACGCTACAAAATGTATTTAATTTCATACTAAAGAACAAATGGTCAATGACTCATACATTAATTCAGGAACATCTGCCTGCTTACAGATAAGAGTCAGGGGAGGAAGGCAAGTGTGTTCAAAGTCTTTCTTGAAAAACAATGTTTCCCCATATTGAAAAAATACATGCAGAATTAGTAGTTGATTAGTGGGTTGACATTATTTCTTAGATGTCATTATGTGGAGAAATGCTCACATACTTTAAATCCTTGCTGTGTCAGTCCACAGCCTCGAAGTACTTTGGAACTGTTGATCTTTCAAACTGCTTGAAGTCTAAACTAAAGAAATATATGAAGTTCTAGTCATTTGTCTCATGGTGAAATTAAAATGACCTCTGTATTGTGTTTGGCTTTTATTCCATTTTGTCTTGTGGATTTTTTGATTTTTATTTTCTTTTTTTTTTATGATTGCACAAAACTAGCTTGTTCATACTGAGTTCTTGTAAGGTAAGGAAGGGGAAAAGAAAAGGAAAAAAAAATTAAAAAAGAAACAAAGATGTATGTAATACAAGAAAGGAATATTCTATCTTCTGAGTTTAAGGGAATGTCTTGGTTTGAGTGAGACCCAGAACTAATTCTGTTCAGTGATTTTACTTTGCAGTTCAGTTCTTCTAGCTAACTGCACTGTCTAAAGTCAGCAGCCTGTTTTCACAGGCAGTGTCCGCTGCTGGCAGTGAGAACACCCCATGGTTAGAGTTACCACCAAGGAGTGGTGTGCAGACCAAGGCCACTGCTGGATCTTGTGCACCACATTGGGAGGTGCAGGAAAGTGAAAGGCTGCACCTGCAGGGAGGAGTGGACAGGGCAGGTGACCCCAAACTGACCAATGAGGTATTCCAGCCCATAGACGTCACATTCAGTATAAAGCAGAGGGATCTGGAGGGTCTACAGCTTGCTTGCTCTCTCTCTCTCTGGGGGCTTCCAGGTTCTTCTCCCCTCTTGGACCACTTTGCCAGCTTTGCTCGGCTTGGCTCAGGTCCTCTTTCGGTTCCTTCCTTGGAGCATCCAAGCAGGACTCTGTCCGTTCTGCCTTCAATCCCAATCGGTGTGTTCCTGAATCCGGTACCAGAATCCAGCCCCTGAAAACAGATCCCATCTGCTGTGGGGCCCAGTCTGGGACTCCCCTTGTGCCTGCTCCACAACATCAGTGGTGACGGTGATGTCATGACCATCAGGGCGGTTGGGTTCAATACTGGTTTTGTACAGATTTGTACATATTTTATTTTTATTATTATTATTTTAATTTTCATTAAAGCTGTTGTAGTTTCCTTTTCTAATCACTCAGTCTCTCTCCCTTATTCCCTTTCTCTTCCCCTTTGGGGAGG
>JANHFX010029498.1:0-61359 GCA_027560015.1 Chloroceryle amazona | reverse complement strand
GACCATCAGGGCGGTTGGGTTCAATACTGGTTTTGTATAGATTTGTACATATTTTATTTTTATTATTATTATTTTAATTTTCATTAAAGCTGTTGTAGTTTCCTTGTCTAATCACTCAGTCTCTCTCCCTTATTCCCTTTCTCTTCCCCTTTGGGGAGGGAGCGGGCCTAACAGAGAGTGTCTGTTATTGGTCTAAGGGGCTGCCCTGACCCTAAACTGTGACAAGGAAAAAAATAAAAAAGGTTGGTTGGGTCAGAATTTTTTGTTTAAACATAAACTGCAAGCTTTTCTTGGCCTCATTTATGAAATTGGTAAACACTGTTAGCATAGGCAAGAGAGGAATATAATTATTGTATACTCTGGTTATAGTCGATTTCACCTATAGTGATTTAGTTAGCTCAAGTGGTAATGTATAATGAATGTATGTGAAATGTATGATTCAGTTTTTGTTATCAGAATTAGTCAATGCTAAAATTTTATTTTAACATACAATGTATTTTAGACTAATTCCATTTAATTAATTTGACCAGAAAAAGGAGAGATAACACTGTAGGGAGAATGTGAATGATAGTCTACAAACATGCAGAGAGACAAAATGGAATTAGTTTAGAATTTTTTTAATGATTGTCCTTTTTAATAGCTGGGTGGGGTGGTGACTGAGTCTGTATTTTCAATTACTCTTCAGGTCATTAATGTTGATTACATTCTTCTTCTAACCATAAGTCTTTATTTAATGAAAATGTATGCCACCCACTAAGCAGGCATGCAGTTAGGGAACAATACAGCAGGATTTGATTGCCCTATTAACAATAATCATTGTGAGACTTTGGGAGTAATAATTTAATGACTTCTTGCACTCTTGTGCTACTTTTTAGTGGTGTTCATTTAGCATGTACTACAATGATATCTCTAATGAAATTAAAACTTGCCAGCAAGCATTATTAGCTAGAGATAGGCAGGTATTGAAATACAAGACCTAACAGGGCTCTGGCGACTGTCATTAAAATATCAGTGGACAAGGTAACTTAATTTGAATAAAGCAGAGTGGCCTCTTAGAAAAGTAATAAATAATTTTAAATGACTGGCAGGGTTCATGTGGAGGAGACTGGTGGCAAGAGTAGGAGGGGACTGTTGTTTCATTTGTTTGTCTTGCTCCTTTTCACTACTCGCCATCATAGCTAGACTTGTGGATGAAATGCAAAGCAGGTGGCACAGAGCGAGAACTGACTCAATCAAAGAAAATGATGGGAGGGCGAAAAGGTTCACTTTTATGGGGCTTAGTCTTGCTTACAAGCAGGTTAGCTGTAAAACTGCTGCACCCTGATGGGTGCAGCTCTGGACACACTCTGTTCCTTAAGGAATTCCCTCTTCAGCACTCTGAAATGACTGGTGGAAATAGTTTTGCAGAGACAAAAAAAAAGCAAAACCCAAGCTATCACAGAAGGCATTTTACTCAGTCTTATATGAACCACAGGTAAGGAAGGTAGCTGATATTGTTATTGTGCCTTCAACTCTTCTTTGTGCCAGAATAGAAAACTCTGTGTCTCAGTTATCTGGTTGCATATTTGCACACATTTACTTCTCTCTCAACTAAATCCACGGACTTTATCATACATATTCAAGCTAAAGAGTACACTTAATAAAGTGGTTCTAAGCAAAAACCTACTAATGAAAACTGTCAATCAGATAGATAGTATACTCTGAGCATCCAAAAACTATGGGCATACAAGAATGAGGACTCCATTTCCTGAGCAATGATGTGTGAGGTCAGCCACATTCATGCTTATAAAAACCCATATAATTATGTTCCAAAACCCTTTTTCCAGCAGAAAGCATACTTAAGTCAGTGCATCTAAAAAAAATATTTTTCTGAGGTGTTGCTTGAGATTGTGTTTGATTGTACCCAACCATCAACTAAGATTCTGTAAGTGGATGAGTATTCCTGCTCCATTCCAGTGCAAAGTTAAACTTTATTGCAGTTTGCTAAAATTAATCTGTGTAACATAGGTGAAAACTCAGAGACTTTCACAAGGCAAATAACTACATCTTATCTTGGGGACAGTAGCTAACAGATAAAAGGCTGTAAAGAGGTAGCTTCCTAGAACCTCACTGGAATAACTGCTATCAGTAAACCCAGTTTATCTCAGTATGAAATCAAAGTACATGTCCCTTTCAGCACTGGCTGAAGGTAAACATTCACATTTACAGCTGAGAGATGGTTTAACAAGCTGTTCTTTATTATATTCCACTAGTTACTGTCTCAGAGCCTGAAATTCACACATGGTTTGATGCCAGTTCATCAATGGGTCATATAGCAGAATGGAAGAAATTTAAGCTTTTCAGGAGGGCTTATTCACACCCACTGAAAACAATTGTGGTATAACCTTGTGATGTTAAACAAATTACTTTTCAGCCCACATGTAAGTATAGGCAAACCTAATAATGCGTACAGAATGCAGAAAGGCAGTAGAAGACTTTGCTATCATAACAAGTCACAAGAAATACCTGAATTCCCAGTAAAAAAAAAAAGAAACACAAGGTCAAATTAAAAAGGTTGTGATTGTCCTTTATCTCATTTATGTTAAGCTGATTAGGTATTTATATTTTACTCTGACCTGGTGACAAAACCTCACACTATGTATGTGCTGCAGTTATCTCATAACTAATGCAGTGTAGAAGTTTTCTTCAGTCCTAGAGTTTCTAATATTGCTTTCTCTCTTAACTAGTGTCCTTCATACTACTTGATGCAGTTGGTAAAAGTTGAGTTTCTTGACTCGCACCTGGTGATAAAGTCATGGATTATGAGGCTTTTCAGATGTCTCCATAATCATGTTTTCACAACATATATTTCACATTTTTCTGTTTTTATGTATAAGATAAATTGTGCTCATGATTCAGAGAACATTTCACATCATCTCTTTAAACTGCTGTGGATAAGAATACTTGCAGAGAGGGACGAGTAAGAAGAGTGTACATAGTTTAAAAAGTTATTGTGTCCTAGAAGGTAATAACTTTATATTATATGTCAACTAAGTAAAACTTCCTACAAATGTAGAGAGTATCCAATATAATTCTGTATTTAATGTAATATAGAAACAAAAGTAGATATCCATATGATTAAGGAGGTTATATCCTGTTCTTCCATGAGATTTTCTTTAAAATGTATTCAGCAGGCAGAAGAGTGCTGTTGGCTACAACTGTTACCTCATGACCAGACCTCCTGTGCTGTGCAACACTTACAGGCTAAATACTTCCAGTAACCACCAGGCTAATTGAATATGCACTGTACTGTTGTCCCAGGAAAGGAGAATCAAGAGCCAGCAAGTGATACTAGAACAACTTTTGCTACAGGGGCACTCTGTGTTTCTCTTCTGCATGTACCTGGATGGGTACCTGCCTGCTGCTGGCAGAGATCACCAGTTCCTGAGTGAAAAATAACAATCCCAGGTAGAAATTTTGGACGGATGGAAGAGAAAAAAATCTAATCTTTCAGCAATTCAGATTATAATTTGAGCTTCATTATCTTATCTATCTTTCTTAGGTCCAGGTTTCTGCTTTTTAATTGTTCCTGCCACTGTCTAGTAATGTCCATTTCAGTATCTGACACCTTGCTTTATTCTTCTTAAGATCACTTAACTAAGGAATAAAACTGACCCAAATAGTCATTAGTTAACCAATTTCTATCTGGGCAAGTAGTAAAAAAATTTAATTGTTCATGGATTTTTTTTTTATCACAAGTAATTTGAGGACAAAACCTAGTACTAAGCAGATACAGTAGAGAGCAGAAGGGTATATCAGGCTGCACAGAGCTTTCTAACAATAAACACAACAAAATTTCTGCTTAATTCTCTCACAAACAGCTACTCAAGTATGAATAAATGTGAGTGCCAAAAACTAGCTGCTGTGCAAGCTTCATAGCTTTACAAGAAGGAAAATTCAACCTGTTAGGTCTTATGACTGTGGGCCAAGTATCAATACAAGACTAGATGAGACCCAAAAAGTGCAGAGAGAAAAAAAATATATATTCTAGATGCTGTATCTTGTAAGGCAGTATAAAGCATATCAGCATTGGAAGGCAGTATAACAGTGTTATGAATATCAATCACAGAAAGTGTTTCTTTATATCACATAAATTCACACAGTACAGTCTGACTGGCACACAATGTACAAGTCAGCTTTAATAGATGTAGTATTTCACCCTGAATGTTCAAACCCAACCTGATGTTTTCTTCTATTCACAAAACTTCATAATTTCAGGTCAAACAGAAAGGGGGCTACTTTTCAGTATTTACCATATCCAGGAAACATGCCGATGACTAATGTAGAGTAGTTCTGGTCACACAATAGGAGCTACAGTACTGCAGCAGTGTCTGTTAAGATAGGCTTTTGGTCACTTCAACAACATTCTGTTTTATTGGTGGTGTGGGAAAAAGTCTGTCCCTCACTGGGAAAAACAAATGCAATAATTTCTATAAGATTTTTTTGTCTTGTATTTATTTATTTATTTATTGTAAGTGTGGTTCTACAAGATATTATCTTTATTTTCTTCTACTTCAAGGAGCTTTATGCATGAATGTAAGTTTTTATAGGGGAAAAAAAAATGTGTCCAAGCATTTTTCACCTGATGCCACACAGTGCATACATAGTTTTATAGAATCATAGAATCATTTGAGTTGGAAGGAACCTTTAAAGGTCATCTAGTCCAATCCACCTGTGGTGAGCAAGGACATCTTCAACTAGATTAGGTTGCTTAGAGCCCTGTCTAACCTTACCTGGAATGTTTCCAGGGATGGGGTTTCTATCAGCTCTCTGGAAAAGCTGTTCGAGTGTTTCACCGCCTTCACTGTAAAAAAATTTCTTTATCATGCATAGTCTACATCTACCCTTCTTTCATTTAAATCCATTATACTGTGTCCTGTCACAACAGGCCCTGATAAAAAGTCAGTAACAATCTTTCTTATAGGTCCCCTTTTAAGAATTGAAAGGCCACAATAAAGTCTCCTCAGAGCTTTCTCTTCTCTAGGCTGAACACTGAGCAACCTCAACAGTCAGCCCTTTTTTTTTTTTTTTTCATAGGAGAGGTGTTCTAGCTCGCTGATCATTTTTGTGGCCCTCCTCTGAAAGGGTACCACTTTAATCTGGCCCTGCTAATCTTTCCTAACTCTCTGCTTGAGTGCTTCTTCATCTTCCATCTGCCATATTACGCAGAGATGCCTCTGTCAAGCACCAGAAACTGACCTGTGTGATTTGTTAGATTCCTCACTTGATTACCCTATCTATTGGAAACCTATATTACTTGCCTGAGAGTATTTTCTGAATATCTAAGGCAGATATCAAATTGTTATATCTAAATTTGTTCCACAGAAGAACTTTGACATTAAGAAAATTTAAATGTTTTAGTCATACAATATTAAAATTGTTGTTTGACGTTTAAATGACTGTTTGGTGCAGATCTTTTACTGCATTTAGTTTGGGTTGCCTTTTGAGTAGTATTTGAAAGGCAAATAAAATCTGCAAGATAATTTTAGAAGCTTCTTTCAAAGTTAAAAAATTAAGTATTATTCACTAGAAAGGCTTTGATTTTAATTCCTAATACTTGCCAGAATATCTGAAGCACAAAAAGAGAATGAAAATAGATTGGTGATTTGAGGTTTTTGGGTTATCATAACATTATGGTATTATGATTAAAAGTAGGAGGAGGCTTGGTAGTTTCTGCAATTATGTGTTATAACTGAAGAGACCAACCTAAGAAAGCATAGGATCTCTTGGACTTCAATTTTATGGAATTAATGTGCTAATTCAGTTTAATAATTTTATTAAAAAACTCTTGAGACTGGGGTGGGAGGCCTGTGGAATACCACCACCAGCAACAAAAAACATGCAAAAGGCAACAGAGTTTTTATATGCTTAACAAATAAAGAGAACAGAGATGATTTTAGGATGTTTTCATTTTATGTTTTGCACTCTTATAGCTCACATTATTTTCTCAATTCTTTGACACAGAACAGTGATTACTGCTCTCTTACAAAAGCATGTTAATACTGTATATTCTTTAACTTTGTAGCTTCTCTAATTTATGTTCTATTTTGGCTATATTTCTTAAAACTCCAGAGATTTAAACACTTTTATTTCCTGTTTATGTATCACTTATTTGGCATATAAGCATAAAAAAAATGCTTTCTGCTAAAGCTTTTTCCTTTTAATTTCTTCCACTCATTGCTGCTGAAATAAAGGTTTTGGAGATTAATTCACATTGGTGCATCTTTTCTGAAAAAAAAGTTATGATTCACAAAGGCACTGAATTTTGTGAAGCTCTAATAACTAAGAATTAGATGTCTGTCTAGAAAAGAATCAACAGAGATGCAGGAAACGACGCTGGGCTTGCAAAGCTAAGTAAGTTAGCCGTAAGAAATGTAACCTCATTTGCAATCAGTTAGAGGAAGGACAATTTGGTTAGAGCCACAATAGACTGTGGCCTATAAATTTTTAATTATTTTTTATTTTGTACTTGTATGTTTAATGATAGTATTGTCCCAAACCAAGAAATTTCAGAGTAAGTTGTCACTTCTGGTTTTTTTTTCTTTTCTTAATAGAGCTCACAACCTGACTTTATTATTTCTTATAAACTCCTTAAGCTATTTAGCATTGTGCTATTTTATTGCTCAGAGGTGATAGTGATACCATGTTGCTGTCAAAATAATGGTAACATTGCAGAGTTTAGTAAATACATGGTGGATGTTACATATACTTTCCTAGGCAAAAAAAATTGGAGCTAGAAGAAACAGAATAATGTGTGTATAACCCTTAGGGAATCACTATGGTCACTCCTCATTTTATTTTTTCATTATCATTGACATTTCTGGAAATGGAGCTTTGTTAAAGATTTCTGGCTTTTATCAGTAGGCAAGCAAAATAAGGTTTCCCTGAGGGATAATGCATATGAAAAAAAGGGATTATGTGAAACACTGTACTAGTAATAATGTGATGGTATCTTGCAAGATGAGACAGACTGTGGAGTGATATACTACAGAGGCTATTTAAGAGTCAGAATCTAATGTCTTTACTCACTGTGACTTCAGAACAACTTGTCTATAAAGTAAAATGCTACTCTGTGAGTAATTCAATTGCCACTTAAAGGAAGGATGGCTTTGCAGCTGCAATACTCAAGGAACTTGGACTCTATTCTTGAAGTAGCCATTTTCTTCCTGTGAAACCTTACCAAAATTATTTGATCAAACCTACAGATGGAAAACTCATAGTATTATGTCTCGAACTTTTTAGCATGTTTATTTTTGCATATATGAATGCCTGTTAGATATTATCTATGCTTATACTTTCTCACTACACTATTCTTCAGTTGAATCCTGAAGTTTTTCTCATATTCTAGCTCTTAGACTGCCTGTTTCTAGTGTCCTTAAATATGCCCTAGCTGGAACCAAATTTTGAGGTGACCTACATATTGCAACCTGTCAAGTTAGCAACAAACACCAGTCTGTTTGTTTCACACTCCAGAGTGTAAAAGTCCCCAAACTGTATGAAAAGGCAGTGTCTTGGGGCCCAGTCTGCAGCTCCCTAGCTTCAGTTTCTCCATGGGCATGATACAGTCAACTGGTTTATAAACATTGTCAGTGGCCACTATTTGGCAGGATCTCAGCAATCCATAGATACTGGATAAAAATTGTGAGTAACTTAAAGGTGCTGTGATATTTTTCTGCAGAAGTGGCTTAAAATAGTACATCCCTAAACTAAGTTAGTTTGCTGCAAATCATTTCAACAACCACCAGTGGTAGAAGTAGTTTTATGAAATAACCACAATGATGATCAAATCTAAAGTACGCTGGAAAAGGTGACCTATGCCTAAGTCTTTAATTCTAATTCTTCTTTTCGGTCTGTGGTAATGTATGTATTTTATTGCCAGAGATGCTAGTGGTGCAGTGAAACAAAATGAATTCTACTTCTAATATATCTTCATAGTCCCAATAGGGTAGGTTTTAAATAACAAAATAAAGAAAAGGGAAAAAAAAAAAACACACCAACAAATGTATAATGGCATACTTTGTTTTCCCCCCTGTGGCTGAGATTTACAATAGGAAAGCAAAGGCTAGTTTGCTAACAAAAGTGACCAGGCATCCACTGGATATTGCCTTTTCAACTGAAAGGGAAATAGCTTTCCTTTTAACTAAAACTACTTCTTTCATTTCATAAACATATGCATTAACTCAGTAGATTCTCTACAGCAGGTTATAAATTATATATGAACTGAAATAAAAATCTATGTACAGTGCACACAAAGAATATAAAAAACTTCATGCAATTACCACTGAACTCTTGTGTTTGCTGTAATATTAACTCATATGAAACCAAGAATTCTCACTATGTTTTTTCTTCAAAGGTATATAGGATATTGTTTTGGGCTTTTGGTGGTGTTTTGTTTTTTTTTTCTCTCATTTTTCCTCTCCTAAGTCCAGGAGGTTGCTATGTTTTTAAAAAATATATTTTATTATTTCACCTTACCACTAGGCAATTAAAAGCTTAAGGCAGGAAGCTTTGTCCAGTTCATTGGACATAGCATCAAGGGTTCAAGTGACCTGAATTATGTTTGAGTTAACCAGTCCTCTAACAGTATCCTTGGGCATTTTAGAGATAAGATATTTCTCTTAAAACTCAAATGTTCCTGTTCAGCTTCCTACTCCAAAACTATGTATTCCATTAGCATAACTATTTTTACATTTACACCCTCCTCAGTATATAACATTCTGTGAAAAACAGCTGAACTTGATTAATTGCTCCTTATTGTGTGTCTATGGCTGCAGAAGCTGGCATGTCCCACCTTTCATTTCATGAGTATCTATGAAGATCCTTGAAGGAAAAACATGCTGTGAATGAAATGGTGTTGGCAAGAGTCTTAATTAGCCTACTAGCCAGTCTAAACTATTGCAAATACTGAATATTAATATAACTGGATTACACGTGAGTCTTCCAAAACCTGTATCAAATTTCATAAGAAGTATTTTGGAAAGAGTGATACAGTTTGCTATGTATTTTAGTGGCAGGCATTGAAATCTATTTCTCCCCTCTTCTGCTCATTGTGCTGTAACAAATGAAGTAGAAATGGTTACTGTTGAGCAGTATTTTTTTAAAGTAATCTTTTCCTTCCCTTGGCCATGCCAAGTTATTTTCAGTAGCAATTAATGTATCTACAGTAATTTTATAGACTTTGGGGAGCTGGTGATATTAATTAAAAATCTGCTACTGTCTTTTTGTTGATTTATATTTATCATTTGTCATGTACTATTTAAAATGGAAATTTAATGATGATAATAGGGTTGGGGCAGGAAAAAATGTTTGAAAACATTTTTGTATATCTGTCTTGGTCTAAATAGCTGTTGAAATGTATCTAACCTTATGTAGTAAAATAGGTTTGTCCTAAGTATTATGGGATCAATGTGACCTTATTACCTTCTATTCTGCATCCCAGTTTCAAAAGGCAGAAATTGCAGAAAGGCACTCTAGACATAATCTAAAGATCCAATGGAAATAATTCATTTATAAGGGCAGATACCCTGCCTCACCGTCTGGCATTTAACTGACTACACTAGGTACAGTCAAGACTCAAATATGTTCAAAGGAATTTCATATAGTGAGATGACTCAAGGACAGGGAAAATCTGCTGTATGAGAGTTAAACACAGAACCAGAGGAAATGTTCCTTGTTGAAAGGCTTACTGAATGGATGGCAAAGTAGGTAAAAAGTGGTTTATGGTTATTGCCCCAAAGAGTTTTGTTTTTTTATTTCTACTTTCCGTTTTATCCTCAGATTTCTCTCGAGAAAGTTGAGCAAGAAATGCCACATCTAAATGCCCTCAGAAGGTTTGACTGCAGACTCCAGAACTTTGAAGTGAGGGAACCCTTTGTTTAATAGCATTTCTTCTTGACCCATCTCAGAAAGTATGACTGTGGGAAGAGCTGGGGTGCAATTCTCCAGATTCCCTCCGTAGTGATTTAGCATCAATTCCTTTTCTGCAGAGCCGATGTTCCTCAAAGCAGCATATATGTTCTTCAGATTACCTTAAAAATAAATAGCTTATTCCCCTCTCAGCCTTAGTTCATGACACTTTTTCTGCCACCTGCGGTGAAAGAACTTTTTCCTTCCCTTTCTCTTTGGACAGACCATACCGTGGTACCCAGAGGTGCCTCTCCATTTAGATCCCAGAGAAATAAACTGAAAACAAAGTATAAACAACAGATAAAGTAAAATAAATAAATAACACCCAAATGGTGTGTGTGTTACCATAGGTTACACAGAGACAAGGACTGAGGAGAAAAAAAAGTTTAATTTCATTGGGATGTAAAAGAATATCAAAGAAATTCAATGAAGTGCCAAGCAGAAGAATAAATATATTCCAAGACAAGAAGTCTGAATACACCAAAGCTAGAGTTATATTAGCTTACTTATCCTTTATAGTTTGTTCCTTCTCCAGATGAGTGCTGTTTTGTGATGGTATAGCTGTTGAACTGTGATTCACATTGAATGAAAATAATATCATGCTGCAGGAAAAAAAGTAACCATACAATGAATTGAAAATTACTATTTTATTAATTTTAGTCATATGTTGATCAGTCATTGATTGTGACAGTTTAGAGTAATCATATTTGGCCTTATATTAGGAGTTTTGAAAGAAGTTAACATGTTGATAATAGTTTGATATTGCATATTGTAAACACTAAATACTACTTAAAGATTATTTGGTGAAGTAACCATATTTTTATGTAGAACATTATTTGCATTGATATTTAGTTGTGTTTATCACCGCACTATTACAGTAATTCTATTGTGACTGTCATCATGTGTTAATGAACTCGTGAACATGAAAATAAGGAGAAAGAGGCACAGATCAGTCACATTATTGTGTCATATCTATGAGGTTCAGCAAGAATATAGAATGAAATATGTACATGAACAGTGCAAACTTTTATTATATACAAAGTTGTTCTAGCTCCAAATTACCATTGGTAGCCACAAGGTAGAGAATAGCTAGAGATCAGCTGTCTTTAAGTTTTTTCATATTGCAACTGCTGTTGCTCACTCAAAGTTTTCTAGGTTGGAATGAGTATTTTAGAACTTTGGAAGCAGAAATATGCATCTAAAAACTAAGATATACCTGTACATCAGCAAAGTTCAGAGACTCCAGCACAGAGTAAACATCTATCTTGGAAAAGGGGGACAGAAATTAATTTGCCCCCTTCTTTTTTTTTTTTTTTTTCTTTTGTAGGCTGGCATCTAGAGATAGTTAAACAGATGAAAAAAGCAAAAACAATAGCAGATTTCATAGGAACTGATGGTACTGAGCAACTATAGACTCAGACTTTGAGTCCAGACCTGAAAAAAGTAACAATATCTGCATGTGACAAATCAATGTATTGTAAAACATTTTTTTTTTTCTGGCAGTTTTCTAGAAAGTTAATGGGCCAGAATGACTCTTCAACCCTCAGACCAAGAAATGCAATAGCTGTTCTATCCAAAAAGTTAAATTCTTTATTCTTCAAAACAGAGGAAATACTTCTGAGCTGCCCAGAGTGAAAAGTCACTGCTCCATGTTAGCACATGTACCATGCCTGAACTCTGGAAGAATGCTTGCTGGCCCGAGCCAAAAGTTACCAGTAACTTCACAGTACAAGAAATTGCTGGCATTGAAGTCCCTGCCCTAGCTATGTTCAACTTACTGTCATAAATAATGGCCTCCCTTTCTAGTGATGCTCACAGGATAGGTCTGACTGTCAAAACTCTGTGTGTGGTGTCTACTGCAGGACATCATGCCTCTATATAAACTTTAGTATAAGACATTTAGTTGATTGCCAATATTTAACAGAAGAATCATCTGCCCAAACCTGCTCTAAAAGTTGTTGGAGCTATGCCTGGGCTCTCTACTGATTATGGCCCCTGACCTTCCTACCTTATATTAATAAAGGATGAGTGCAGTATAGAGGAGTTGTGCCCCACCTCACACATAGAACTCTCCCTCCTCTGCTAGTCCTCTATACTAGACTGGCAGATGAAGCAGCCTCTAGCTCTTCTGGCTTTATGCTAACAGGCAGCATTGTTTCCCCTGTTGGGATAATCAAATAGTGCCTAGGGCTGGAGAATAACACAGTATCTGGCTTTTTTTCTTAACCTCAATTCTTCACAGCAAGTGTCTGTGAAATAATGGAAAGTATTATGGAGCAATTTGATTTCATGATTTGTTCATAGTGATGGTAAAGCGTTCCCTAATTATGTAATAAACATCTGTTCTGCTTGATTAAGTACCCTCAGAACAGAACCATTTCAGAGAGTCTTCTCTCACTTGCTTAACCAATACAAACATCTTAATTTTATTTTTTTTAGTGGTCCCTGCAATGTGTGCTGACCTTCATTTCACAAAGCTAAAATGACAAAAAGGAAAATAAATTACTGAAATGAAAACATGTTTTGTAAAGCCTTTAAACTGTCCATTGAACTGAAGCGCAATAGCTCAGTAAGAAGATTTAGAGGCTACCGTGTAGTTTACGGAAAACTCTTAAGCTCTTGAAAAAACTCTGCTTGGCTTTGAATCCTTCCCCGAGATGAGTAACCATAGCTAAAATGGTAGCAAATTTCTAGTTCTAAATGGCCCAAAAGGAAAAGGGGTAAATTCTTTGAGTTTTGAGCTTTCTTCTTTCAAAGACTGCAGCTGTGAGAGGAAAAATAAAATAAATAAATAAATAAATTAAACCCCCCAAACCAACAACACAGGACTGCTTACAACACTGAAATGCATCACACACTGTTAGATCAATGGACTGCAGTGGTAAGAATCTTTTATACAGAAGTCTGCAACAGCCCTGCTAGGAAAAGTTACTGATGCAGCAGGGTTGGCATATTTATTCTTTTATGTTCTTCACCAGGGAAGTCCTAAGTGTCCTGAAGGCAAAAGGCAATCAATAACTCATCAGACATAATGTAAAATGGAACTAATGTTCAATCAATTAAGCACCATAGCCATTCCATGAAAGTACCAATTAGAAATAAAAATAGTTTAAGTAATTAAGTGACCTTTTAAAAGCACTCGAGGTTGGGAACTATTCTGTTTTCAGAAGTGGCATATTCTAATATGAAACTCTTGTCAAAAGCTGCCATAGCTGCATGGCTTCAGATGTGATACTGGGTTGTTTCCACAAGTAGTCCCTACGTATAACAGCTGTAGAATACTGACTTCATTTATATACCACAGTGAAAAATTTGTCATCTTCAGTTAAATACATTTCTAGGGTTACTTAAGCTGTGTTTCACATACCAGCATGTATAAGAAGCATAATGAAGATAGAAAGTATAGCAAGACCTATTCCATAAAAAAAACAAAAAATTCTGATTTTATATTTTGGGTTCAATATGGGTAATCTTAGATTTATATATTAGGTTTACCTTTGCAGTAGCTGTGAGAATCAATGAAAGTTTTGGGGCACAGCTGAGGGAGGGTTTTTTGTGTTTTGTCAGAGTTTTTTTTACATCACAGCTGAGGGGCTTCAAATATACATGTTCAACTCATTTTTGTTGTTTTCCTTTCCCCTCCTTCTTTTAAGGAAAGATCTTCCAGAATCTCTAGGGAACAGAAGATAGTATTTAACCACTTTGTTTACTTTATTTCTTGGATAATTTGTGGCCAAATGCTGTTTTCATTTATTGTGACCTAAGTGTGGGTTAACACAAAGGTTTTTATTGCTTTTGAGTAATAATAATAATAATAAATTACCTTTATCTAAATGGTAGGATCTCTGAGTGGAATGTATAATTTACCACAAGGTTATTTCAGCTGATTGAAAATACTCTGTCCAAATGTGCAGCAGAAAAATGAGTATTTTCAACGTCTGGGGAGGGTTGGATTTTTGTTTAGTTTTTCTAATATTCACACTCTGTGTATAGCTTTGATTTTTTTCTTTTTAATCAAAAAAAAGCACAGTTATGTGCCAGAATATTTGGCTTTTACATCTAAATACTTTCATTTGACTGAGCTGCCATAAAGACCGAGGTCAGCTGTGACATGGTTGTCTCTCTCATTCCTTATGACACAAATTACTTACTGAACTTCAAATATTGGGGGAAAAAAAAATCCTTCCTGCCTCAGAAATAGCAGTTACTGTCCTCTGGTGTAAGAAAGGATATTGATTTAGTTGAGCTACTGTACTGAGCAGATTGTGTGAATTCCAGATCTTGTGATCTCCTTCTCTGGAGATTTTCAAAACCCGCCTGGATGCGTTCCTGTGTGACCTGTGCTAGATTATATGATCCTGCTCTGGCAGGGGGTTGGACTCGAAGACCTCCAAGGTCCCTTCCAACCCCTGACACCCTGTGATACCTCTGATACCTGTGATTTGAGAAATTGAGGCTTTGCTGTTTAAAATGGGAAATCACATGATAAAACACAGCTCCTTCAGTTTTTTGCAGTGTCAAGAGCTTAGACTGCATCTGCTTAAGCCAGTCATGTTCACTATGAATGAAAGGTTTCTATGTATTACAAATGGAAATTGCAAGATAATATCTAAGTTCACAATTTATTACAGCTGCACTAATGTTAATTATGTTTCTGTTTACAAGAATTACAGTAAATATCCTATTTACTAAGTAGAGCTTTCTTAAGCAGCTCTCCCCTAAAAAGTACTAAGGGAAAACAGATCATCCCTGTTAGCACTGTTTGAATTCTGCAATGTTGTTTAACCATTATGGGTAGTGTCATTCTCACAGAAGGGAATAATGAGAATTAAACCTCAGTTTAGCAACTCAGTAGCACCTCAAAGAGTTGTGTTGAAAAGAGGGAAAACTAGGTCTCAGTCTGTATTTATCAGGGAGAAAATGAAGGACGGTAATAATCACTTTTGGATTTTCCATTTTAGACCGAACTCTGATCTTGTCCACATGGAAGCAAACCCAGAGCAGACTGGGAGTGTCCTGCACCTTGAAATAGCCAGCTGCTTAGAGGCCATTTCTGGGACGTGTGTGATAGGGGTAAGTATTCCTAGAGCAATCTGGGAATCAGGCTATGATCTTCAACTTGTTCAGCGAATGCTATACTAGATAAGATGTCAAGACAAACTTTTGTCCCTTTTGACATATGTGTAGGTGCTTCATATCTCCCTTTCTGAGGTGTTTGTTTTTCTTGATGGACTCAGAAGAACCCTGCACATTATAATATTACAAGGCTTGGACAACTTTGTGAAAGGTTTGCTGTTTCTCAGCCAAAAAATATATTTTTGTGTGTTACATAGTAAGGAGGAGTCAGTGACTGCAACGATCTTAAAAGGAACTTAAAAACTATGAAATAGAAGTAACCTTAGATGTACTTATTACTGCAGAGAAAAAGGTGGTGTCAAATAGCCAGGGAGACTTCATACTTGTGGTTTAATTTTGGATATCACCATAACTTTTCCTACCTTTTTTTCCCCCTATGCTTACAGGAAACTTGTTGCTCAGTGAACCTTCCTTTCCCAAGTTATCTTTTCTTAAACACTGTGTATCTCAGAATGTATATTTGGATTAGATTTCTGTAAAAGGGGAAAGGTATGATATATGGGCTTATGGCTACTGTTCCATATATAGAATATTACCCTCTGCAGTGTTAACATTTCAGCTGCAGAGATCACTCATGCATATGCATAGTCCTCCAGGAACAGAAAAAAAGTAGGATTATTCTGTGTGTCTAAAAGTCTTAATTAACAGATTTCAGTAGGGTGAATGGTAGGTAAAACTTATTACAAGCATTGCTATCTGTGAAAAGGTAGGTTATGCAGAAGGTGGACTGTATAATTACAATGATCTAATAACTTATGAAAAAATGTTATCCAGTGTTTCTTGGGTAGAGACACACGACATACATTTTTTGAGCAAGATGAATACAGAGCTGCACTGGACTTCAACCTGCCTGGAAGCAGAATCTGGACTTTCTTTTCTTCCGATTCACTCGAATGAATGGAATAAACAGCAGAAAATGTTTTTAACAGGTAAAGTGCAGGAAGGCATTTAATTAAATTAAAGCTCAGAAGATGTTAAACCTATGAAAGGAAATACTTCTAGGCTCCATGTAATTTATTTTCATTGCCACTTAAATGCGTTTCAGATATATGACCAAGCTACTGTAGCAACTAACCAACCAATATTTGACATCAGTTTTGCACTAACAATTCTAGTGTTTGCAAACTCCTCACTGGAAGATTAATCTTATCAAACTTGTCAAAGTTCCTACACATTTGTATTGCAGGTATTGACATTGGCAATGTCCATGGACATTGGCATGTCCATTTCAGCCATTATTGTGAAGGTCTCTGACACTTCTCCATTTCTTTGGATCACAAGTCATAATGGGCATTCTCCCTTCCAACCAGAGGAAGAGCAGGATTAGCAGAATCCATATGGCCAATTGTGATTTATTGCCAGGCAGAGAAAACCTGGCTGCCAGATGGGCTATTGGAAGGACTAATGGAATTCACCTCAGATACCTAGGGTTGTAAGGCAAAAAGGGCCAGTTGTTGTCTCATGAAGGTCAATATCTCACTACTGACAAGACTAGTGTTGTAGTCTTATCTATTCAACACCCCTTTGTGAACATCTAATCCTGGAGGCAAGAGTACTTCCCTGGTATATTTCTTACTGATTGGTCACATTTATCATTTGACTCTTACTTCAGTCCTATTTACAGATAATCAAGGGCAAAAGAATTTGACACAAGGCTAAGACAGTGTATGTGGGATGGACCATGCCCGAAGATCACTATGTGATATATATTTATAGATCCAGGGTGGTCCAAAGTGCATAAGAGTGTGTTCTGTTATATGGTGGATAGTTTTTCCACCACTTCAAGGTTTTCCACTCCAAGGTTGCATTTGAAGTTTTTCTGCTTGCATTCCAGCTACATCTCCCTTTGGACAGTGCAGACTTCCATGGAACTGTCCTAAAGAGCATTGGCAGGGACACTGCAATAAAATATGCTTCTGAGTACACAGTTTATGTGTCTTTGAGCACGTAGTTTTGCACCTGAATGTTTAATGGAATTCAGATTTTTAGTGAAGGGGTCTGAAATGTTTCTCACCTTTTAGACATTTTACCTGTTCTTTTTCTGGTATGTTATTAGAAACCTCTACTGGTTGTTGTTCTGTCTTATTTTAATGAAATTACATTCCACATATTGTACTCCACATTTGATTGATACATTTATCTAGGCTTCAGTTTTGGAGTGGCCTGTAGATGCACCCAGGAGTTCCAAGTATCATGTGTTTATGAAAGCATTAGGTCAAGACAAATTGTTTTGAAATGCTATACAAATAATGCTACTGGAAACTATATTTCACTGGGTTTATCTGTGCATGTGACAGCTGTGCTAAAATAATCTGAGAATGCTCCTCTGAGTGAAGTTAGTGCTCTCAACACTCCTGAAAAACAAAACAATTTCTTTCTTTAGTAGCACATATTCCTGTTTTATTGTGTCTCATTCTTGGCAGTAGGAATTGGTTTTGAGGGCATGACACCTCAATGAGATTCTCTAGTGCATATGACATTGTTACAAATGGCTATATTGCAGCATAGAATGCAACAGAGATTGTGACACTGTTCCATGGCCAGCAGTGCTTTAAAACAAAACGAAACAAAAAAAACCCACAGAGCCCCAAACCAACAAAATAACCAAACAAACAAAACCCGCAACCAAATGAAAAAAATGTAACTGGAAACAAACAGTATCATAGTCTTCAGAGAGAGACCTAGACAATTTCAGGGGCTCTTTGAATTCCTGAAAATTATATGAAACCCTTTTCACACCACCTCACTTTTCTCACCCCAAGAGGAAATCTCATTCTCTGTGTAAAACATATTTCATTTTTTTTGTACAATGAATTTTAGATTGTACATTATAATTGTAATGAAGAGGAGAATTATTGATGAAGTTAGAAAACAAGAGTCTATGCTGACATTTGTGGAACATCATTGCCAATAGGCATATGTAAAGATTTACTGTTTATAGCAGTAGTAAGATATGATGCTGTGCCTCTGACTCATGGGGACTATATATTTTGTTCTTTAATGCTCATTAGTGTTGTAGGAGGCTCAGATTTTAAAAGGCTTTGCCTAGGTAGGTTGTCAGTTGGTGATGAACATAATTGGTGCACTGAATCTTTCTGACAGCTCACAATCATAATTATTTTCAGAATATCAACAGAAGAGCTGTAATGCATGGTTTATAGTATCTAGCTGGTGGTTTGTGCAATGGTGGGCTTTGTTTTGCAGCTATATCTACCACACCAAAGCAGTTTTCTATTCTCTCACCTTCTGTGGCATTCCCCATCTGAAATCTGTTCATATGACATACTCTAAAAGCTGTGGGATTCACTAAGACTGCATGGATGTAGCTAAAATCTACAATTTGGTGTCTACATTTTAAATTCTGAAGTTCATATCTATAGAAACCAAAAGTTTAATTATATAAAAACAGTGCTAATTAAGGTGGTAAATAGTAGCACATTAGATTAAATAAACCTATCATGAAAAAGTTATTCAGTGTGCTGGCTACTACCAAATATTAATGAAGATTTCCATGGTTGCTAATCATGAAAGTGGCTGAGAATGGTCAGATACCAAAAGTGAAAACTAATTGCTTGACTGCCTCTCTGAAATGCTTATATACCAATGCACGAAGCATGGGGAAGAAGCAGGAGGAGTGGGAGATCTGGGTTAGACTGCATGGCTGTGATATAATCACAATCACTGAAACATGGTGGGACAGCTCCCATGACTGGAATGTTGTCATGGTTGGCTATGTACTACTTAGGAAAGACAGAGCAACAAGGCGAGTCAGTGGTGTTGCTTTTTATGCACAAGAATAACTGGAATTCATTGAGTTCTAGCCGAGGGGGCAGGTAGGACAGGTTGAAAGCTTGTGGGTAAGAATTAAGGGACATGCAATTGGAGGTGAAACTGTTGTGGGTGTCTACTATACACCACCACCAACCCAAGAAGAAGATGTTAATGAGGCCTTCTACTGTCAACTGGAAGTAGACTCTAGATCACACTCCTTAGTACTTATGGGTGACTTCAATCACCCTGATATTTGTTGGAAAGCCCACACAGCTCAGCATATTCAGTCCAAAAGGATCTTGCAGTGCATAGATTATAACTTTCTAATGCAGGTAGTGAAGGAACCAATGAGGAGAGGTGCACTGCTCTCGTTGGGAGCATTAATGTTGGGAACAACCTTGGTGACAGTGACCACGACATTGTGGAGTTTAGTATTTTACACGGAAGAAGCAGGGTAACAAGTACGATTACAACCCTGGACTTCTGCAGGGCTAACTTTGGACTCTTCAAAGATCTACTTGCAGGAATCCCATGAGCTGAGACTCTGGAAGGAAAGGGAGCCCAAGAAAGCTGGACAATTTTTAAATACCACTTCCTCCAAACACAAGATATGTTTGTTCCTTTGAGTAAAAAATTGGGTAGAGGTGGTGAAAGACCTGCATCTATGAGCAAGAATCTTCTGAAGAAAGTCTCATGGAAGAAAGAAATTTCCAGTTTGTGGAAGAAGGGACTTGTCACTTGTGAGAACTGTAGGGATGTTGTCAGGGTTTGCAGGAAGGCAACACGAAAGCCCCAAACCCTCTTATAACTTAAACTGGAAAAGGAAGTAGAAGAGAACAAGAAGAGCTTCCTCAAATATGGGAGAATGTGGGCCCACTGCTGAATTATGTGGGAGACCTGGTGGCAGAGGATGCAGAGAAGGCAGAGTTGCTGAATAGCTTCTTTGCTTCAGCATTTACTCCTAAGACCAGTCCTTGTGATCTCCAGACACTGGATATAGGAGAAGAAGCCTGGAAGAGCAAAGACTCTCCACTAGTCATTGAAGAATAGGTGAGAGATCAGTTATCCAAATTGAATATACACAAGTCCATGGGCCCTGGTGGGATGCACTCAAGAATGTTGAGAGAGCTGGCTGATATTATTGCCCTACCACTCTTCATCATTTTTGAAAAATCATGGAAAACAGGAGAGGTGCCGGAGGACTGGAGGAAAGCCAGTGTCACTCCAGTCTTCAAAAAGGGCTAGAAGGAAGATCCAGGAAATTACAGGACGGTCAGCCTCACCTCCATCTCTGGAAAAATGGTGGAGTGGCTCATTTTGGAGGTCACCTCTAAGCACATGGAAGAGAAGGTGGTTATCAGGAGTAGTCAGCATGGATTTACCAAGGGGAAGTCATGCTTGACTAATCTGATAGCCTTCTGTGATGTTGTGACTGAATGGATAGATGCAGGGAGGCCAGTGGATGTAGTCTACCTTGACCTTTCTTTGCTTTTGTCTTTACTAGCAAGGCTTTTGATACAGTCTTCTATAACGTCCTCGTGAGCAAGCTCAGGAATTGTGGGTTAGAAGAGCGGACAGTGAGATGGATTAAGAACTGGCTACACATTAGAGCCCAAATAGTGGTGGTCAATGGTGCCAAGTCCAGCTGAAGGTGTGTAACTAGTGGAGTCCCCCAGGGATCAGTGCTGGGTCCAGACCTATTCAACATCTTTATCAACAACCTTGATGATAAGTCAGAGTGTCTTCTCAGCAAGTTTGCTGATAACATGAGCCTGTGAAGATTGGCTGATTCACCTGAAGGCTGTGTGGCCATTCAGCAAGGAGAAGGGAAAAGGCTGGAGTACTCAAAGTTTTCTTTGTTTTTTGCCTTTACTAGCAAGACTGACTTTCAGGAATCCCAGGCCTCAGACAAAGCTCAGAGAGGGATAAATCTAGAACAAGAAAGTTGTACCCTCAGTAGAAGAAGTTCAGGTCAGGGAATATGTAAGTGAACTTAACACGGGCCCTGATGTAATGCCCTTACAAACATTGGGCAGCTGGCTGATGGCATTGTGAGGCCACTCTCAATAATCTCTGATTGATCATGGTGACTGGGAGAAGTGGAGAAAGGCAAATGTCATGCCTGTCTTCAAGAAGGAGGATCCAGGGAACTACCAGCCAGTCAGACTCACCACAATTTCTCAAAATGTGATGGAGCAACTAATCCTGAAAATTATTTCCAGTCAGATGAATGACAAGAAAGTCATCAGGAGTAGTTAGCATGGACTCACCAAGGGGAGGTCATGCTTGACAAAATTAATCTTATATGATGAAATGACTGCTTTGGTAAACAATGGAAGATCAATACATATTGTCTGCCTAGACTTCAGTAAGGCTTTCATGAAATGCTGTCTTCTATACAATCCTCATAAAGAAGCTGATGAAGAACCAGCAGGATGAGCAGACAGTGAGGTGGACTGAAAACTTTTTCAACAGCTGGGCTTATATGGTGGTGATCAGTTGCACAAAGTCTAGTCAGAGAGCAGCAACTAGTGGTTACCCCCAGGAGTCAGTACTGGGTCCAGTCCTGTCTAACATCTTCCTTAATGATGGGACAGTGTATACCCTCAGTAAGTTTGATGATGACACAAATCTAGGAGTGGCTGATATGCTGGAGGGTCATGTTACCATCCAGTGTGACCTCAACAGACTGGGGAAGTGGGCTGATGGGAACCTCATGAAGTTCAAGAAGGGGACGTACAAAGTCCTGAAACTGTAAAGGAACAACCCCAGGCACCAATATATGCTGGGCGCTGATTTACTGGAAATCAGCTTTGCAATAAAAGGACATGAAGGAGAATTCTAAATTACATGAAGACGGGCTCTTTCAGTGGTATTAAGTGACAAGACAAGAGGCAAAGCACAAAAACTGAAATACAAGATGTTCTCTCTGAACATTGGGAAATGCTTTTTCTCTGAGGGTGACTGAACTTTGGCACAGGTTGCTCAGAGGAGCTGCAGGGTCTCCCTCCTTGGAGGTATTCAACCCATCTGGACATGTTTCTGGGCAGTCAGCTCTAAGTGGTCCTGAGCAGGGGGGTTAGCTGAGGTGACCTCCAGAGGTCTCTTCCAACCTGAACAGGCTGTGATTCTGTGAAGCTGCCTATTGGAGTCTCTACAGGGGAGCTAATGAAGGAAGCAAAGTGAAGGACTCATCCTTTTGATTTACTATTTGTGCTTTATATGCACAAGGTTTTCTTTCTTGAAGTAGCCTTATACAATTTATTTTTTTTTCTTTATTGTATCTCACTGAATTAACTAACATTTAGGCTCAGAGGTTCCTGGGCTATGTACACAGGCACAGATAGCTCATGAAGCATAAAAAAGGCAGTTGTAAAGAAGAAACTTTGTGGCTTTGTCTTCAGTAATGATTTTATTTTTTTCAATTTGTTTGCTGAGACATCTATTTCTAGATTATGTCTGCTACCCCCAAAATATACTAGAAAATGACATTTTTTGTTTGGAATTTGATGCATTTTCTTGAATACTAAAAGGCTGCTTGTTCATTACCCCCACCAGCCCTTACTCATACAGAAGTGACACCCACAGCAATAGAAGTGCTTATTACATTGAGTGTACTTTGTACTCCTAGTCTTGAAGTTACAGACAAAAGGAATACATTTAATGCTTTTTGCTCTGTTTTATAATGACATATTACTATATATTCTATATTGAATAAGAAATCTTCACTTAACAGGATATAGAAGATCTTTAACAAATGCTACAAAAATGAAATCTTTCCACTGTACTTGAGTACAGGAACATCATAACACTTTTCAAGGAATTTATAGGTAGGCCACTTTCTTAAGTTTTCTGTGAGGATATATCAAAACACTCAGAAACTGGCTACTTCACATTTAGAAAAACTAGGTCATTACTGGCCTTCTGTAAAATATAGTATGGAGTGCACATTATTGCTCTGATTTAAGTTTTCTCCTCTATCTTCAAACCACTACATTCAGCTGTCTTTTGCTTTTAATTTCTCAATATTGTCATGGTTCAAAAACCACTCATACATGTGACATTGTTCTCACTGGACTGATGTTATTTCCTGTCTGAAAACAACATGCAAAATTACAATTTGTTTATATGAACTAGAAAATAAAACCAGTAATTTCTTGCTTTTAGTCAACTGTGATAAAGTCCAAATATATTTTTGAACAAATGAAGACCAATTGGTAATGAAACTCCAATAACACCAGAGGTCAGTGTTCTAGTTTAGCTGAACTCTGGGAGAAGCCACTCTTTGTGCTACACCTTTTGCTTTTATCAGTCTCAGCACCTTGTGATGTGTCCACTTGTCCTACATTCATGGACATCCTGCGTAACAGAAGTGACTGCTCAGCATGCATAATCTGTTCTTCAGGAATTGTGACCAGGTTCTGAATACAGTTGCCTAGAACAGCCCATTCAAAACAAAACCACTGTATTTTTTAAATTACAAGAACAAAGCATTACAGAAAGAGGGTTCATTGAAATAAAATAAAAAAAAAATCACCTCCCAATTCTCAGAGTACAGAGGTACTCTCACTTAAAAGCAAAATAGGCCACGGAACAAATACAAGACTGTGAAAAAGCTGGATATATAGTGGACACAAAATATTATAGAGAGTTTGCAGAGCCGTCACAATAATTTCATTAATTCTGGTCTGCTGGGTTTTGCATTGATTCATAGGCTTGGCATATGACTTTTAGGACTCAATACAGCATGATATTAAAATGATAACAGTGCACACTGCTGACTTTAAAGATATTTCAGTAGGAATAGAACCTATCTGAAAGCAGATTCTTAGGTGGTATAATTTCTTGTGACTCTAATGCATTTTACCTCTGCTGAGAATCTAGTCTATGGGAATTCCTTGATGCTCAGTGCTATCATTCTGACACCTGCCAAAATGTCAGTGGGAGAATGTACCATAAAAATACCACTCCTTGATAGAAATTAATGTAACTTTGTGATCAGTCAATTCTGTTAGCCAGATTCTGTTCTCATCTTAATAGAAATTTTAAATATCTGTTTCACCATCAGCATAAATGGCTGAGCATTAACTACTGCAAATGAAAGCAGAACTGTAAAACTTCATTACAATCATATAATTTATTTCTTAATTTATCATCAGTATAGAACCAATCTTCTACTGAAGAAGACTGTGTTAGCAATTGGGTGTTATATATTTGACATGTAGAAGTAAAATCTCTATTCCTGAGAATGCAGTCTTATGAGGATTTTTATCAGCACTTAAAAGATACCTCACAACAGGAAGTAATTCATTATTGTCCTTATTTTATAACTCAAGAATGGGAAGTTTAGAAAATTGAAAAAAAAGTGAATTTTTTAAGAAAGTCAGCAATTGGAAATAAAATATTGTTAGAATGGCAATAATATTTTTTTATAATATGTCATTTTATAAAATGGCAAAATTCCAGTATCTTCAGGGAGGCCAAAATTTCCTTTGGAGTCTTAGAGATAACCCACATGTCTAGTTCAGCACCTTATTCAGAAAAAAAGGTATTCTCAGTCTTTTCCCTAATGCAGAGTACACTTTTTAATAATCCCGTAACTTCCTTGGGACCACCACCAATTATTTAATTAAAAAACAGGGTTAGTATTTGGGTTAGTCTTGTTAACTGTAAAAACAGAAGACTTACAGACCACACAAATTCTGGACTCCATAATTAACCACTGTTTCATGGACAGCTGTTTGAGAGAGAGCATGCTGAAATTAACTACTTTGCAGTAGCTTAATAACCTATGGTTTAAGTATCCTTAAGGATTTCTAAGCACTTCTTGACCTTTGTTCACAAATATTTATTTTTTTTATTATTTCCCCACCCCCTGGTAAAGTGCTCGTTGGTAGTGCAAGGTGGGTAATTTCTGTGTACACTCTAACCTGTAAGCATCCACAGTCACATAAGGAGGTGCAAATATGGAGCTGTAGACAGTCCTAAACACCAGTGACTATACAACATTAGACTGGTGTAGTCAGCATGACTGACGATGAAAACAATGTGCTGCAACAAACCCCTGCAAAATCTTCCCAGAATGACAAAGGATTTAAAGGAAAATAATGGGGAAACTTTGGAGGCATATAAATGAGGGACTTCCCCAAGGCATTGCAGACAGCACAAGAGGGAGTGCAGATGTAACTAGTGAAACATGGCAAATTACTTGGAAGTTAGCTGCTTATTGTGTCAATGGTTCTGAATAGTTCTTCAACCTGTTACTTGTAAAACAGTGTTGTTTTACTTGAATTATCTCTTATAACATTATTTTACTTACCTGAGTAGCATCTGATTCTCTGATTGGCTCTCATGGTTTCCCTAAGAGTGTCTGTTCAGGAGAATTTTTTTCTGAGTATCTGAGTCTGGAGTTTCACAGCTTTAAGGTTTTTCACTCAGTAGAATTGCCAGAAAAACCCCATGAGGCCAGTGGGTTATTACATAGAGGCGAAGTGGTTTTTTTTACCATGCCATGTCACAGTTAAGAAAACACAATTCCATTGTTACCAGAAGATGTGTTTCAACATCACTTACAAGAAGGGGGCTGTTAACAGGGATTTTAATTTGATGACTATTTCCTTTGGATTTTTTTTTTGATGGCTATAAATTTATTTGCTTTTATTTTAGTTTTTTTTTTATCTTTTAAATATATAACCAATATCATGTAATGCCTATTTTAAAATTATTTAAAGTAGCACAATATGTAGATCAGGATTAAAAAACAAAATCACAAATATTTGGAAAAAACTTCACAGCATAGTCCCAGCCTTTTCCCATAAGACTCCTCATCAGCAATATTTATAGAATATGTAAACACTTCACCTTAAGTAGGGGGGAAGAAATAATCCCTGGTCAATTGGTCCACAATCATCACTGCACTATAAACAGCTGGTGGTGAATAACTATCATCCTTACTGAGAATTGTAGCATGCACAGAACACAATGCTTGCCAACTGTTGTGTGTACCCCTTTGTTAAAATATAAAATACCCATTTTCATTTATAGCGATATATCTGTGTGTTTATAAACAGTTTCTTAAATTAAAAAGGAAACAAATATGCAAAAATTAAATGTATTAAAAATCAGTAAATATTCTGTCAACTGAAGTTTTGAAGGGAGATGTGAAATAATTATTTAAGACATGGGAAGAAACAGCAAATCAGAAATAAGGCAGTTATACCTATGGAAGTAGGAAAGCTTGAGAGAATAAAAATAGCCAGTAGTACCTTTAGAGTGGCAAGAAAAGAAAGAGAAAAAGTGAGATAAAAATGCTATCTATAAGAATAAATATACTCATACTTTCTATTACGGATAAATAAAATCTTATTATAAAATTATTTGATTGTTATTATGACCAAGTTATCCAACTAATTGCAAAACATTAGAGGCCCAGTTCACTCAGGCTAAGACTTCCAGTGCCATTTGAGATTGTCAGGGCCCTGAGTACACAAATGGCCATGACAGGCCTCAGCAGGGACAGTCACCTACATGCCTGCCCATGGGCCTGTTTCAGCTCAGGCCAGGGCTCTAGTCTTGCTCTACCTATTCTGTTCTTGTCCACATCCCTTCCTGACTGAGCCCCATCTCTGCCTCTTGTCTTTGACTGGTGCTTACTGGGCTGTTGGTGGGACCTGTTACTGTCAATGTATGGTTCTTCCACCCTTGCTTAGGTACTGTGACCTGTTGGGTTGTCACCACTTGTTCTGGGGTCACCCTTGGCTTCTGGCTTGTTCTCCCCTTGTAGAGCAGCCCTCTTCTTGCTGCTCCCTGACAGAGATATCTTAATGGGTGCTTGACCCATGCAGTTGTCTCAGATATGGCATCAGACCTACAGATGATCTGTGCCCTTTCATAGTAGTAGCTGGAGGCAAGATGGGATAACTGATGGTATCTTAATGGGTACCAGATGCTGGTGTGGAAACCGTTGATTTGACTCCTAGCCATGATGTGTTTACAGAACTTTTGCTTCAAGATTGGTCACTGTTTTGATTGAATGCTTACTACATCCCTTAAGCAGAAATTTGGTCTTCATTTGAATATTTTTATTAATAAAGAATTCAGATCATTATTTTGTGTTTATGGCTTTTTGCGGGTGTCATATTTCCTATTGGAATGTTTCTTCTTTTACAGTTGGATATATGTGGGGTTTTAAATTGATTCAGAACTAAAAGAGAAGAACGTGGCTTTCCACTGGAACAGTGGAAGATGATTAAGCAGCAGTAAAATGTTGTTAAGAACAAAGTTTACTCCTGATACCAATTATCTACTCTGGACTCTTTTTTTTTTTTTTTTTTCCAAGCATCTAGTGGTCAACCTTTTCGTTCTGTTTCTTTTTTTTTTGTTTGGGTCATTTTTTGTGGCTGTTTGTTTTTTTTATTCAGGAGGCTACATCTTCAAGAGTAAGATGTTAGAGCATAGGTATAAGTATGATTTTTGACTGGTTCATAAAAAGTGTCACAAAAGTGTATCTGTGATTCACTTCATTTATATGCTTCATGGACAATGAATGTGACAGGTAGGTCTTGGAATCTTGAGTACTACCTTTGCTTCATTTGCTGAAACAATTTCCATAAACTGAGTAACTCAAGATGGGAAGTAGTTAAGGTGATAAGCTTCCTTCCATTGTTACAATTCTTAGCCTTCTTGCTCACTCAGCTTTTTTTATCTAGGCTATTTTTATCTTCCTTTGGTGACAAATAGGAAATTATCAAGCATGTACATGTACAGTTAGATGTACATTTTTATCCCTTCCCATGAAGTGTTAAAATATCTTGGAAACAAATCAGCTATTTCCCTTTTTCTATAATTGCATTCTATCTAATATGTTACTTTTCTTAGTTCAACATTGAAGCAAAAATGTTTGCTTATTTCTTTCCTGCAGTAAAATCAGCTTCCAATATCCATTTCTATTTCAATGTCATTCCTAAGATGGGGTGAAAAAACCACTGATCCTTATTACTAATGTCATTTTTTTGGTGCTTTTATGTCCTGGATTTTGTCACAGCCTCAAAGGTATATCCAACCACTTTGAAGAGTTGTTTATTGGTAGGGATTCCTCAGTCATTTTAGGTAACTAGTTATTAAGCTCATATGTGTGAAAGACAGTATTTTTAGTGATCTATATTCTCTTGGAGGCAAAGCTCCCTGAATCTGGAGGAAGAACTATTCAAACTCTCTATAGATAATTTTACTCACAAGACCAGTGCTATCATTAGTCACTTCTTCCCTCCTTTGACTATCCCTGCAGTCCTCAAGGACAGTAATAGTATGGCATTCAAGAATAAAAAACTCTATCTTTGAACCTTTCTAATGCAACATCATTTAAATCTCTTGTTTCTGTTGCCTATCTCTATACTCTGTCCCATCTGTCTACATTTTTAAAGTATGATGCCCAAGAGGTAAAGAAACTAAAATGTCATGGGAAATGAGAGTAGAATAGCAAGCCTGTACATTTTACAAATGAGATGAACACTGGCTAGGTCACAGAATGAGATTTGCACACTTGTTTTCAAAATTCCATGCCACACAAAATGGCATAATCTGTATATCTGAAACATTTACTCTCTACTTGGAGCTTATTGACAAGGACTGAACCCAGAGCAGGTCTCTGCAGAACCCTGTTTGATGTCAAAATGAGAATACTTACCAAAGGACAGACTGTGCACAATATTTTGATTAGGTTTTTTTGTGCCTTTTTTTTTTTCATATTTTTGGTCGCTGTGCACACACAGCATATAATAATTTCATCTTCACCATCTTTTCCTAATTTCTTTGAGAAGGCCACGTAGAACAGTTTATGACTTTTCCCCCCTTATCTACTTAGCCCGTCAAACAAGGAAATTCAATTGGCTTAGCATAGTTTTTTTCTTGACACTTTGTTGTTCTTTCAACGCTTTGTAAATTGATTGTTTAATTTGTTCCACTATCTTTGTGGAGATTAAACTGAGGCTGACAGGTCTATAATCTTCTCATATACCTTCTTCCTCCTTTACAAGTTAAAGACTAAGTTTTGTCTTCTACTTGCCTGTGATAAATCATCTGCACTCCAAGTCATGGTAAATAATAATTAATTATTTTGATACTGCTTTGACTACTATTACAAATTCTTGAGGAAGTCTTAGTTACATAGACAGCTCCATCTTATTCAAATCTTTCTTAATCTCTCCATAAATAGGTGAATGCTTGCTATAAACAACCATTTAAATTCTATTTTCAGTACTATAGATGACAGGGACATATTATTGAGGAAGCAGAGACTGAGTATTAAAAAGGTGTAGGGAGGAAATAATTTAGAATTTAAGGAGTTACTAGCTGAAATCCTAAATCATAAAAGATTTATAAGCTAAGGTCATGCACAAGAAGTTCCCTTTACTTAAAAAGCAACAAAGAAAAGGGTCATCAATCTGAGCCCTCTTTACAAGTTGTACACTGCTCCTTGAATTCTTTTATAGTTATTTTAATGTTCAGTGATAGATTTACTTTTGCTTGCTTAGCTTGCCTCTCTCTGTATAGAATCAAGAGCTGGAGTCCTACCTAAGAAGTATGCAAGCTGTGGATTTTTAGAATCATTTTGCACGGTTCAGTCTAGTAACACATTTAGAGAATATTGTACCTAATTAACCGAGAATTAAATAACATCTTGCAATTTGTATATAATTTCTTTCATTAATTAATTTTTGTAGGCTGTTTTCTACCTTTGTAATGATTTTTAAATCTAAAAGAATAATATGTTTAGTTTGAAATTCCCGCTAATTAAAGGAATTATGTATTTTATTGGTTTATTGACAGAAGAGAACAATTTAAAAGCAAGGAAGATTACACTAAGAGAAGCAATAACCCCTAGCATAATTGATAGCAAATTTCAGCATTTCAGTCTGAGTTTTATATAATTTTACCTAATGCCTTATATTTTTATGGTTTTATCTGAGGTCTCTATACTATTTAAATTTTTAAGTAAAAGGAACAAAAAACATAGGTTTCAAACACAAAGGAAAATCTTGTACAAATTTATAAACCAGAATAAAAAAATCAGAGATCCTACTAAATCTGATATATATTTTAAACACGTACTCATGATTACATTCTTAAAGGTCACGGATTATCTCAAACTGCAAGTTACGTTTTAGGTAAAAATGTTGATTATAATGAAAGCGATTGTAGATGTAGTTTAAATTGTTCTTTTCTTTAGGGAATGTCTTTCTCTCTCCTCTTTCTTGTTAATTACTCTGTGCTAGCAGAAGTGAAACCTCTGCTACAGCTGTGTAATAGGTGACATATAGTAATACACTGTATAGAGAAATAGTGAAACTGCTTTATATTTACATATACATTGAAAATATGCTTTATGTGGCCAAATGCAGGCTTGACTCCCTGTTCTTACAATGGAACTGTTACAGGCCAGACACAGGTCATCTGTAAACATAATCTTTCAAGGATATTTCTGAGGGGACATTTAGGCATCTGAAAACACATGAATGCATTCCAACCTAAAGAGTATGTTATTATCACAAATGAGGCATCCTAAAGTTATTTAAAGTAAGGCTGAGTCTAGAATGAAAAATTTTTAATTTAACACCGCCTAATTTTCATTTTTCCAGCATAGAAAGACAGACAAGCTTCCAGATCTCAAGACAGATTATTTTTTTTCTAGGCAATTTTTTCTTTTCTTTTTTTTTTTTTAATTAAACAAGCTCCCGTCTGAGACAAATTTACCTGAATTTTATAGTCCTAATTTGAAGCTTACCTGTTTTTGATCAGATGCTTGCCCTAATGTTGGATTATTTCATATTTTGAGGTGGCTGTTTCATGGCATATTTGAAATTGTTCTGATGACATAACTTTTTGAAACAAAATAGGCATCAGTAGTTACACCTTGTTGTGTTGGAAGAATTGCAGAAGATACTGCATTTGAGGAATTAGAGATACTGAGTTGGACCTGTTTGCTCTTTTGGGCCTTGTACTCCAGGTTTGAGAAGTCATTATATTAGCATGCCTTACCACTGCAAATGAATCTGATCTGTGCCGCACACTGGTGGATGTTATTCCATGACATTCCACCTTGCCAGAAAAATCTATAAAAAGCACCATGGCATGTGTGGAAGAAGGAAGCTCTTCACAGATAGAATCTGTGCAGTACACCATGGGAAAAGCCACCCAGTGTCTGCCCAGTTATGCACAAAAGTGGAGTTCCCAATATCTAAAGGGACATAAGATGTACTTTCTGTCTATATTCCTCTTTTTATTCTACCTTGTTAGAACCAGTATTTTATTATGCTGCTTGTCAGGCCTTTTGTTTTATCATCCAGAAAGAACCCTGCTCCCTCTCTTTCTCTTCCTTTTCCCTCACCCCTGGTAAAAGCCTCTATTCCCTGACTGAAATGATGTCAAGTTGCAATAAGGTTATAGTTGGCCATTACATTTGTAAGATATGCCATGGCATACTCCTGGCCCGTAGTGCAGATGCTGCTTACTTGTTGATATGGGCCAGAAAAGTCATGTATGGATTAGTCCAGGCTGATCGCAGGAAGAAGTGACTCCTGGTTTCTTTGGTCTGGTTGATGTCATTGACTTCTCTTTAGCTTCAGCTTTGTCCAGTCCTTCAATGAAGCAGGAGGTAGGCTAGTGACTCACTGTCTGTCCCTGCCTGAAAGCTATTACCAAATATCCCTCCCAAATAATCTCTTTGAGACATAGTATGTTTATTATGGAGTCTTAGCCTAATGACATTTTTTCTATGAAAGTACAATGTAAGTGCTGATGGTCTAGATAGGGCAAATGTATGCAAATAACCGAGGAGGGTGTTAGGAACATTTTGAGCTTTTGTTTTTACAGAAGTACTAACACATATTTGCAAGACTGAGTCATATATATATACTTACCAACTTCTTCTTAGTCCCTGAACCAGAATTGTATCATCTGGTCCACAAATAGGTGTGTACGCTTGACAGTGACAACTGAATGCATCATGATATTTTGTGGTCATGCTCTGCAGTTTTGTAAATAGGACAAAAAAAAGATAAAAAATCCTCTAACTTATACAGAATGGTGCAGAAATGAATTCAGTCCAACATGTGAAATTTTGGTGTATATATAGCTTCCAAATGACTTTAAACTGAAGGTGTTATCTTGCCTAAATAACCAGATCCTGTTTCTACTAAAATTAATAGCAAAGAAGTTGTAAATATATTAGATTTCTTTTTCATTTAATTCCCTAGAAGAAATGCATAAGAAAATGTGACAGATAAAAGTAATTTAAGATGCCAATATTTGTTTCTGGTTTGCATTATTTTACATCGTACCTTTTTTTTTTTTTTTTTAAATTAAGCAATCAATGAAGGGTACAGCCAATATGGTGTTTCTGTAAAAACAAAAATCTCATCTGTACAATAATTAGAATATATATAGATGTTCCAGATGGTACACATGCAAAAAGAAGGCTAGCTGTATACCAGATGGTATTATGACCATACATAAAGCAACTGGATAATCATTGTAATGTTGTGACGTGTCATATCATATGAATAAATACTGTGTTTTCCTGAGAAAAAGGTAAAATCATCAGTAAATTAAACTGCACAAGGTAGATGTGGCACTTATCCCAGAATTACATTCCTAGCAGAACAGCAATATTCTAGTGGGAACTTAGAGGTTTTATTTCTTTAATTCATTGCCATATGAAAAAGAGGTAAGTCGTCTAAAGTATCATTTAAATAATTAATCTTAGCATAAGCAGCTTTAAAGAACTTAGAATACTCTGTATTGGTAAAATGGAAGCTTTTATTTTTTCTCCCCCCAAGAGCACTCACTTTTATAGACACTTATATTCATAATGGGATTTTTAAAATGCAGTAGATATTTGGAAAACACTTTGCAGTGAAACATCACAATTTCTGGTAAAGCATGACAATTCCTTTGATAAGATACAAGATAAAATATGCCAAGAAATTTCTGGATGTTGTTTATATTAATAGCATATTCAACAACTTAATTATATTTCTAACTGTGGAAGTAGCCTGCACTACAACTAGAAAGAATTTACTTATAGTAAAAGAATTCCTTGAGCTAATGGAAATGCTTCTTAAGATTTCTTTTCCTCAACAGCACACAAATTGTTTCACAAGCATCCAGTGCAGTAATATGTATATATATCATTGAAGCTTTGTAATCTACCATATATATTTTATCTATAGTATCTCTATAGTTATTAAGTTTTTCAAAGTGCAAAATAAAAGAATTTCTTAAAGGAACAAAATCAAGCAACAGTATTTTTTCCCTTTCTCTACACGTATTAGGAGGGAAACTTCTTTCAGGCTTACTCATATTTAATTTAGAAAGACATTGTGCTCTTATAAAGGAAATACATATCCTGTATTAATGAGAAAGTAGCCCTTTGTAGTTGCCACAGTAAAATACCAGGTCTGTATGCAGGGTCCTTGCTGATGAAGTAAGATGAGAAAGCGTTGAGCTCCAGTATCTATTCCTGGGATACAACCAAGGCTCATAATTCCCTTCTAAACAAGAAAAGGCTTTGTTCTTTGTCCTTTTTTTCCTGAAAGGCAACTCCTGCAGACGTTTCCAAAGTCTTTCTGAAGGCCACCTTCTTCTGACTAAGAAAACTTGCATCTCCTAGGAAATTTCTAAAGCGATATTGCCTGCTGATAATGCATTTCTTTAAAAGATTAACCAAGCACTTGTGTTCTTTTGTGCTTTATTACAGCCAAAGATCCAGGACCCATGTTTTGAGTATGATTTTGATTTTATACCATGGTCTTGTCAAGTCTGAGGTACTTGATTTTGAATGAGCAAATTACTTGACACCTTTTGACATGCAATGATGACCCTTGTCATTTCTGTTATGAAAGAGTTTCAGATCAGACTGATGCTGCAATCTTCTAGCAGAGAGTGTGTGGAAACTGTCATTGACAAGACAGCAAAAGTGGGGTGACGTGTTGTTATTAGCAAAGCTGTGCTAGTATTTGTGTAAGTTCCTATGCAAGAAATGAGATGCTTTTACTTGAAAAAGTGCAGTAATGTTGGAACATTAGATATATACGATGAACTTATTGCTGGTGTAGTGTGAGGACATAAATTTAACTGTAAAATGTTTCCATTATAAACACAAATTCAGACATAGCTGAAAAGTTTCTCCTGAATGAAAAGACAAATAATTTGGTTCTTTTTTTAATTAGGTCATTTTGTTAATCTGGGACTTTGAGTCAATGACTAAAGCAGCCTTCATCCCAGTGCTCCCCTGAAACAGATATTGCCTTATACTCAGGGGCCATCAAAAAATGTTTTCTTTAAAACAAGTAAACAAACAAAAAAAACCCAAAACAATAAACTCCTGCCCCCTCCCCAAACCTTCAAAATAGATAGTGACAGATGTTCAGCCCATAAGAAACAGCTACCTCATCCAGTTTTACCTCCATGTATCACTTATAACATTGAATAGAGCACTTCCATTGATAATAGCCTATGCTCCAGAAGAGTGTGCAGTTGTGAACTGAAGACCTCTGGAACCATGAGAATCTGTTGCTTTCTTAAGCAGCTTATTCTAATAACATTTATTAGGGGCCTAGTTTTTTTTTTTAAAAAAGGGGGTCCAAATTCTCAGTTGAATTGTCTGTTTTCTAGTGCTTATTCTTGCTATAATTTTCCTGACTGCATTTGCTTTCTGTACTGTCTTCTAAGGATAATCGTATGCAATACACAAGCCACCTATCTTTCTTTTGAAGATGAAAAGGAGCTCAGTTTCTAATGTTGCTTATTGTTAGGAATTATCTCCTCATCTCAAAACCTTATTTCTAGGCTCCTGATCTTTGTTTGAATGGTCTAGTTCACAAATTGATTCATCTCACTTTGCATGACTTTTATCTCCAGTTATCTTTCTCTTAGTTTCCAGCATCTACTGACGTTTTCAGGAATGATTCTTCATCCTGACTTGATGAGTAATGTGTATCTGATATTGATCCATCTGGAATACTTTTAAATTGTGTATATCCCTAGCATCAGGGAAAGGGTTCTTGTTTCATAGCTTTTTTTCCCAGCATCTAGATCCATTGCCTTTATGGCTACATCTACTATACTTTTTAGCAGTTAAAACAGTTGTACAGATAGCATAACTTTCAGTAACAGTTAGCATGTTTTAATTCTGGCAGAACATGGTGTTAAAAGTTGACTCTTGCATAAAAAGTGGAAATAGTTCAGCCCAGGTTTTAGACTCATTTATTTCATGATATTTTTACATTCAGATAAGTTACGTTCAAGGCAGCATGCTCAGAAACTGTTTTCAAAGTCTACATTCACCAAAAGTACAAATAATAGAATGTGTAACTCTATTTATAAATATTAATGTTTCCTTTTAAAGGAAAGACAACATTTTTTAATTTTCATTACAACTAATTTTTACTAGTAACTTTCAAATGTTTACAAGCAAGAAATATACATTCCTTAAAATATGAAAATTAAACATAACTACTTACTGCCATTTTGTGGGAACCTGGGCCAGTGACTTGCCTGCAGAAATGCTTGTAATATACCTGCTGCTTCATTATCTCGTAGTTCAGAGTTGATGCAGAATTACAAATTTGTAAATGTAAAATTCTATTAAACACTGCTAATGTTTTGAATGTTTATAAATCTGGAACTTGAATCTAAAGGAGAAAAGAAATGGTTTGTCAAGTACCAGAATGGAGCTAAAATATAATGTGAGCCTTTTGGTATTTGACAGAGACAATACTCATCAATGTGCTGAGGGCTATAGGCATGATACAGCCATGGAATAACCATTACTGTTTTCATATCACTCTCTAGCACAGAGATCATTTACTTTGGACATATGGTAAAATCTTGTATATCTACAGAAGCATTGAAAATATACTACGTTATTATCTTGGCTCTCTTTACTTCTAGGTTGTAGTAAACTCTCATGAGTTCATATCTTCAGAGAGGAAAGAATGAATATTTGGTTTACCTCTTGCAGCAGAGGTTACTTAATGTATTTGTGACTGTATTTAATGTGGTTGTATGTGAATTCTTTATTGGTTTTATACTAAAAAATGGAAATTTGCTTAAGTGTATCTTCTAGCTAAATGGTTTGTGTGTGTACAACTTAATTCTAATATTTCACTAAATTTCCTGGGTGGGGTTGGCTGGAAAGGATTATAAGTGTCATAGACCTGTAAATAGGCTTATGGACAGTATAGAGAAAAGATATGATTTGTCAGAAAAGTATGTTAATTAAATATTTAATGTAAAATGGGGATAGTTAACAAGAGGTTTCCAAAAGCAGTATAAAAATTATCTACAGAGAGAGATATATTTGAAGATTCTTTAGAAATACATTTAATATTGAACTGTCATCTAGAGAATGACTCACAAACTGAAGTCATTCTACAAGGTACTGTTAAGTCAAAAAACCCCAATATGAATATTACCCAGAGTCAGTTATCTCTGGAGCCATAGGTCAGCTGTCATTCTTTATCACCAAGAAAAATGTAATGGGAATTTATCAGAGGTTATTCAAGCTGTAATGAGCATTACACAGCACAGTTTGTTTGGGTTTGGGCTTTATTTTACAAAGATATTATGAAAAATACCTCTCTTGTGTTTTGATTGTCCTTGTGATCTCTCCAGCAATGCCACACTGGATGACTCATCCCACTTTAAATGAAGATATACTGTATCAGAGATGATAACCAGGAGACACCTTACACCATATAGTAATTAACACTACCCTCATTCCCCTCCTCTCCTTGGCAAACTGTTTTTCCCTTATAAAGGCAGAGGAGTAGTTAGCTATGCCTAGACTAGCACAGCTGGGCTTTGCAGGCCCTGGAGGGAAAGGAGGTGATTTCCAACCTGAGCAGCTGCACATGATTCTTAAGAATAATTTAGCAGTTTTCTCCTCATTTAAACTGAGCAGGCTCCAGAGTGTACTGAGACACTCAGATTGAAGACAGATGTAATTTCTGTGTGTATGAACACATATCAGACAATTTAGGATGCCCTCGATTCCTAACTGAAAGTGAATTGTCAGTCCCAGTTTAAGAACAGTGAGCGCAATGTAATCTTCGCAGGAGATAATCAGTCAGCCACTTACTGTAATAAGTGAAGTGAGGTCTCAATGAGTAGTATGATGGGAACTGCGTTATAGTACTCTATTGTAAAGTGGACAATGGAGTATGAGCCAATGGAAATTTATTTTAAGTATTCTTGTGGACATTTAGCTTAAGCATTTTTCTTTCAGTCAAACATTAGTCAATGTTTGAAAAGCATAACATTTCAGTTCTTCATAAATAAATACTTTGAAATAATTAGAGCAGGCATATTTCATTTAAGCTATGGCATAGTTCAAGTCTTAAAGTCTTACCAAAAGAAAAAATAGCTACTTATGTAGAATAAGATTAGCATTTACAAAACCTCCTGTAAATGGCTGTGAAATGAGATGTGTCAGGGTGACTTTTTTTTTCTTCTGAAGAGTTTATTTCAATTAACTGGTGTTTTCTTATCAAACTAAAGGTTTTATTATTTATATTTATATTCACACACAAGATAGTGTGAATCTCAAATGGAGGTCCATGACCTATACTTCTTTTGGCAGATGTAGACTGATGGCATGGGCATTTAGGAAAAGTCCAGTTTCTAGGATCTTGTACAGACTCCACCTGTATCATACCAGACTTGCCTAGAGTGAAACACAGATACTCTTGCCCAAAGCCTAAAGTTATTTGTCCTGCTTTTGTCACTGACTGTTGTCTGATAGAGACAAATGAAATGTGTATTAACACATCAAGACATATATCTATCTTACCTGTCTTGTGAACATTCCAATCTATGCTAAAAAATCCAAAAATATGAGATGACTATGAAAACTTATGTGTTCCTAGAAGAAAGTTTTTTTATTCCAGAGATTGTGTACACACATTCATTAGAAAATACGGCAATAGACTGTCCCTTAAATGAAATCAAGGACACATAACATTGACTTTTGTACACAGTCAATTAAGTTGTAGACTTTAGCAGGTGTGAAAAGATGCATTAAGGTAAACAATGTTTGATTTTTTTAATTTTTTTTTTCCTCTTTGAGAAACCATTGTGCTAGAGGTTGATGGTGAAAGTGGAAAAAGAGATTAAAAGAAGGCATGGGTCTTGACTATGTAAGTACTTTAGGAGAATTTCAATGCCTTAAGCAAGTACTTTGGGGACATCATGGCCCACCACAGAACAGCACTTACATTATTGAAGCAAATATGCTGTTCTTGAAGGTATCTTCTCTGTAAGCCTTAGCATATTCCGTAAAGCTATGTGGTTCAGAGGTCTTTCCAAATAGAACAGTACTACAATGAGAACATCTTAAAATATTCAGTAATCCTTCAACCTGTGCCTGCTAGAATTGGTTTCTTCTTTCCTTTTGAAGTTTGTTCAGACTTTTCTTTGTGATGGAACACAGAAAACTTGTCACATTTGTTTACAATATGTTTCTCTGCATAAATGATATTGGTAATATCTCACTTCTCTCTCTTATTTGGTAATAACTCACTTCTGTGAGTTATTGTTTTGATATGAGTGGCTTAAACTCAGCAGGAGCTGTGTGAATGTGTTCAGATTGGAGGTGTTTGGTGCCTTTAAGAAATAGATTAACTATTACAGATTTCTTAGTAATTGTTATAAACTTGTATATATTCTTAAGAAATATTAATTTTCCCTCTTTTGCTCAAGAATGAAAAGCTTCAAGAGCAATGATGGTAGGCAATGAACACTTGATAATTTTAAGCATTCAGTGTGTGCTCATGCATAAACATACATGCACAAGCATTTAATTTTGAATGTGCTTTTGCCAGTTACTGTCCTATAAAACAAAATCCTATCAATTCTATCTAAAAGGTGAGGTAAAGAGTAATTTCCAGGTTCTTACAAAACACTATTTGCTCTTTCTCTGCAGCTTTAGTTCAGTGAGAATTCAACTGAAAGCTTCTGGTGAGGTTCTTAGATGAGTGAATCATAGGATTCAATCACTTTAAAGCCTCTGGGAAGAACTGTGAGAAATGTTGAAGGAGGATGACTCTATGAAAAGTAAATATATACATAAGATAAACATGTTGTAGTGTTATATATCACACACACAAACTTTATTAAGACAACCAGGGTTTTTAGCATTCTGTAAGAACACAGCAGCAGAAATAACAGGTGACATTTTGTTTGGGGGGGATGAGAGAGGAATGTGATGCAAGGAAAGAAACTCTGGGTTTGGAGTTTTTGTGTTCTGTTTTGTTTTTTTCTTGTGATTTGGGGGGGGGCTATTTTTGTTTGTTTGTTTTGTGGGTGTTTGTTTGCTTGCTTTAATTTAATGTAAATATTTCCCAGATAATTTGAAAGATCTCATCATGATTTACTGTTTTTTTCTGTATCTCAAATAGTTTGGGTTACCATATCTTTTGAGCTACCCTTTGTGTGAAGGGAGAGAAAAGGAAAGGAATTTTAGAAACACTGACATAAAGAAGAAAAAAATGTGTGGGTTTATTTTAATAGTAAAAAAAAATAAATTTATGGTTTCCGTGTACATTTCCCCTTTATTCTGGTCATATAATACTAAGCAGCTGAAAGATTCTTTTATTTTCTTTTTCTCTATTAACATAGGACCCACACAGAAAAAAATCATCAAATTTCACCTCACTGTTTGTTTTTTTTTTTATTGCAAGGGACTAGTTTTTTTGGGTTGGGTTGTTTTTGTGTTTTGGTTTGGTTTTGTTTTGTTTTTTTTTAAGTTTTGGTGACCAAACTGTATTGCAACAACCAAATATAATGAATTGATTTCACTGACAATTCTTTCTGAAGACACAGAATCCTTTAACACATGCAGTCTTAGGAGTAGCAGTACGGTCACCATCATTGCCTGATACTTTTGACAAAGAAAAACCATTAAGTGTTTTGCAGGGCAACAAAAGAAATTCTGTAGAACAATTTTCTTCTTTGACAAAAATCCAGCTAGTCAGAGCAGGAAAGGAGACTTTTTCTAACTAGAATGGGAATCCAAGGCAGAGGTGTACAATTCTGTTTCCTGCCATGTTCAGTGCCCTTTAGGCTAACAAAATACAGGTTTTTTGGACACTGAAATGGTAGACAAGTTATCAGAAAAGTGGAGGAAGTAAATTTTCCATTTTTATATTGAATAAAAAACTGCTTTATGGTAAGCATGTTACAACTGATTTATTCCAACTGTGTTGCACTATAGTTAATTTTATACTGTCGTACACAGTGGCAGGGCTGGAATGGAAGTGGTTCTTTTCAGAGCTAACTGTGGTAGACTGCTGCTTTCCAACACCATCTTTTCTGCTGGGAACTGCTTCCTGTGAGGAAAGCTCTTCTTCCCACTCTTGTCTTAGGTCCAGACAAGAAGGTCCCATTTCCATGGAGAAGAGGATCAATACCTCTTGTACTAACCATATGGCTGCTTCTTAAGCCAATTATTTAATTTTTTTTTTAGCAGTTCACCCCTGCATAATAATAGCAACTAGGTTGCTATGAAAAATGTATAAAGTCTGAAGAAATAGACTTCTATGTATGCTCGCATTTTCTTGATCACTGTTCTGATGGCTGTCTCTTAGTATTCAGAATCTGGTTTAATTTACACTAATATGAATTCAGAGTGACTTTTCAGAGATACGTTAGGTATAGACTGCTGAAACCCATGGCATGATTTATCTGAAAGGTTGAAATAACAACAAAAAGCTGTATATATTTTGTTAGTTGGTCTATTGCATGCCTTGTTATTAGCTGATTCTTTCTCTTCTTTGGAGTATATGTAGTGTATAATGACGTGCAGAGGGAAGACATGGCAACTGCTCTCAAGGGATTTATGTAAATAAGAAATATTGACACTTTTCCTACAATATTGTTTCTGAGCAAAATGTTAAATAAAAAAAAGTCAAGGAAATGGTGCATCAAATGTGCATGAATGAGGTCCTAACTCTGTGATCTAACTCTTGGGGAACAATTACAGCATTACAAAGTCTCAAGACATTTATCTGTCACTTTTACTAGGACAAGGGAATTTAAAAAAACCTCACAAACTAATTGAAATCTTAATTATACATATCTAATTATGAAAATTTCACAGTATAGAAGTGCAGAAAGGAAAGCTTCTTGACACTAATAATGCTGCTTATAAAATACCATAAATGAGGCTGAGAGCTTTGGAGGACTCCTGATGGAATCCTTTAATCTTCTATAGGAAAAAGAAGCATGATAGTAGGGGAAATTAAAACAAACCATCAGAATTCTGCAAGCAAAATTATAGTAAAAAGTAAATGTTTTTACCTATAATAGAATCAAACACAAGATACCTTTCTTTAATTGCATACATTTTGAAGTGTTTGTATATGAAGCGTTCATATTTGCAAAGAACAAAAAATTAGCAAATTACAATATTTCCATGCTACCTACTGTAAGATCCTGCCTCAGCTGTAATCATACTGTTCACAAATTAGAAATATTTTTTGTTTTAACCCATCTGTATAAATCAAAAGGTCTTGGGGTTGAAACTGTAGGATCCTGAATGGGAATACGTGTCTCAGAGTCTAGGAATACTGAGAAAGAGATTACCAAGAATACTGACTGGATGAATTAAACCATGAGGGACTGAGTGGAACATGGTGAGGGAGAATTAAAAAAATATATTTTTAAGTGAAATGCCTTGCCTCCATGATCCTAGGTCCATCAAGAGTGGTATTGAAGGTGATACTTATGTAGAAGCTGTACCAGAGACTGGTGAGAGTGTTGGGGTATGGATGCAGGAGGTCAGCCTTGAGGAGAGGGGCTAGGCAGAAGGGCAGGTGGTGAATGATGGACAGTCTGACTGGCTGACTGTCTCTGTGGTTTGCAGAAGACACATGCTAGGCTTTTGGCTTGTTTTGGTTTTGGTTTTGTGGTTTGTTTTTTTTTTCTTTTGTCCCAGGGAAGCTAGGTTGACACAAGAGACTTGTGTGCTCACCCTCAATAAGGTTATAAAGCATGGTTTTGAACACCAAACAGCTGAAAAGAATAGGATGAAATCAAGGTCTTGGTATAATGTTTCCATTTTTAGAGTAATAAAAGCTAGCTAAAAATGTATATCTATTAAAATGACATGTGCATGTTTCCATTTTTAGAATAATAAAAGCTAGCTAAAATGTGTATCTATTAAAATGGCATGTGCCTTGGAAGCCCTTTGTTCATGCAGATAATAGAGTTTTGCTATAGGCCTTATTCCTTTACTTCATGAATGACCACAAATCTTAACAGGAATAATTAGCATGCACAGGATGTATATTTACCTTAGTAAAATCTTCTGGCTCTGTTGGCATCAGGGCTGGAACTGCGGAAGAAATATTTTGCTAATACTAAGGCTCCATTTATTCCACTAAGATATTGGAACTTAAATGAGGAATTTGTGTTAAGAACCTAACTCCTCCCTCCCCAATAAAAAGTGTGCCCTTGACAGATCCCACTTAGATACTGGCGTGTCTCCACTGGCTGTGAGCAAAGCTTAAAAGAACGTAGCTCTTCCAAGCTACATAGATTCAGGCTGGATGTCTTACAAGCAAGCCAACTCCAGTAGATTTATTGAAATTAAGTCAGAAAAAAGCACTAGTGATAATACTTCCCCCAGCTATGCTTGGTTGGGGGCTGAATATGCTCATTGAACTCATGGAGCTGACAGCCCTGGTGCCATGAGCACTGCAGGCCCTGGGTAGGGGATGCATTACCAATGGCCAGTGGGAAGTCTGGAGAAGCAAGGGGGGACTAGGTTGGGGTAAGAAAGCTAGGAGTAGCCCCAAGCTTATCAAGGCTCCAGGGTAGAAGCAGGTTCCGCCATAAAGGCCTAAGCACCTCCTGGCATAGTCCCTACTGTGGGTAGCCCATCATGTGTACCTCTTCCTCAGGGAGGCTGATGGTAGTGGGACCTAAATGTGTGGGAAGGGTGTGACAGTGAAGAAAGGGGTGATAACGGAGAAGGCCTTTTTCAATTCCAAACATGTTTTTGCCTTCTGCCCCTTTCCTTTAACAATTTTAACCATATGTTTGTTGAGACTTATCTGTAATGGGCCCATCAGGCTATGCAGCCAATAAGGCACTGTCTGAGAGGTCAGCAAGCCCTGGTCTCATAGGCATGGCCCTGGGTGTAGCCAGGTCCCTGCCTCAGGACTGTTCAGAAGTGACAGAGCAGAGGCCAACAGGGAAGAAGGTCTGCCTCACAGAAAGTCACACTTGTTTAAGGAGCTTGTGGTTTGGTACACAAAAGTGCTGATTCATTTTGGTTTGGTTTGGTTTGGTTTGGGGTTTTTTTTTGGCCTGGCTTGGCAGGATGCTGAGTAAGTTGTTGTTTTTTTTAGCTCACACTGAATTTGGAGGAAGATCCAGCAGATTGTACTTTTTTTTTTTTTTCTTTTTTTGGGGTAGGAAGAGTTGACAGTGCAATGATTTACTAGTCCTTTAGGCATGCAGACTGTGGGAGCATATGGTTCTGAATGTCTTAAAGTTAATTCATTCTGTAACCTAAGCTCCATTGCTCCTATTGGGAAAAACTATCAAGCCCTTACCTGGCAGAATTTAAATGTAAAATACATAAAAGACATTTCAGAAAACAGATAAAATACTTTTCTACATCAGCTTTAAGTCTAGTATGGCCTATTTAGTAGTATATATAATCAAGGACAAGAGATCTTCTGATAAAGGACTAGTTTAAGAAACAAAATACTTTTCCTAAAAGAACTGGATAAATAGTTATCCTTACTGAGGTGGTCTATGATATGAAACCTTTATCAAACTATAAGTAAGGATAACAAATCCTCAGCCATTCTAAATGGTGACTGAAAATGAAGCATTACTGAGATGTCTTTGACAAGGAAAATATATGAGGTAAAAAGAGCTATATCACAGAGATAAGCTATTTATTTTTACTGACCTCATTTGGTATTGTCTTTGTTTTTTAAATATTTTACCAGTCAACCTGGTACAGAATATGCCATTTCATTCATTAGATCTGTCAGAAGCAGCAGCCTGGATAAATAGATGGGAAGGATTAGCAGAAGTCTATGAAAGGTAGAAAAAATACACTAATATTTAAAACTACCTTTTGACAGTGTGCCAGAGATATAACAGACTCCAACATGTACGAACAAATATTATATGATATAAAAATAAAACAACCAAAACTAGGAGTTGTAGAGCCTCTTTAATATTTCTCATACTTGAAACAGGAAGTTGGTTAGGTTTTAGCTTAGGGGTTTTGTTTGGTTGGTTTTTTTGGAAGATGTGCTGTGCTTATGCAGAGGTGTTAGGAGTAAAGGATCTTCTGTCAGTTTGGTATTGCTGACCATAAAATTACATTTGATTCAGCTTTACAAGAAATACTTAAGAACTTTAAGTTCTCTGTGCATCTACCACAGAACAGTGGTTGTGCTGGTTTAGAGATATGGTGACAACAAAAATAATTACCACAGACATGACAGAATTGGTTTTTTTGCTGTTGTTTTGTTTGATTGGTTGTTTCATTTTGGTTTTTACTAATTAACAAAACAAGGTTTATTTTATTTTACCCAGAAGACTCTACCCTTTCTTTAGAAACATTCATTCATAGAACAGTAAACTGATCTCTGGGCAAATCCTACTTATTTTATTCACAGAAATATGATCTTAGTACTTGATCTATTTCCTAATTAGGCAACACATTGAGGTATGTGCTTAAGTGGTCCTTGCTTATTAGCATAACTAAGTTATTTTTGTATTGTTATGAAGGCTAATGCACTTTTAGATGCTCTGAAAAAGGGAATGCATTGATGGCTCAGCACTCCAGTGAAATACTTCAAGCACCTTGTTACAGACACTGTCAGGGAAACAAAAGTTCTCTGTGATGATCATAACAAATTGTATGTAGTGACACCAAGAGCACTGAAGGGGAAAAGGTGTAAGATTTCATCTAGATCACAGCTAGTGGCCACATTAAGCCTTATGCTATAGAGGTGAGGGGCTTAGGTCTGCCACTGTTTCCTTGGGAAACAATGGATTGAGTTAGATTGACAAGAAGAGGTGTAGAATTTCTCCATTATACTGTGTAAATTCTATGGCTTTAAATAGATCACAGAATAGTTTGGGTTGGAAGACACCTTAAAGATCACTATGGTTGGAATCAATGATCTTAAAGGTCTTTTATGATCTAGTTCCAACCCCCTGCCATGGGCAGGGACACATCCACTAGATTAGGTTTCTCAAAGCTTCATGCAACCGGGACTGGAAGGATCCACAACTTCTCTGGGCAACTTGTTCCAGTGTTGCACCGTCATCACAGTAAAGAATTTCTTTCTAATATCTAATTGAAATCTACCCTCTTTTGGTTTAAAACCATCATATCCCTTCCTACTTTTACATATATACGTGGTCATGTGAAATTTTGTTTCATTACTGCATTCAAAATTGACTGGTTCATGATAGTCAGGATATTAAATAGCACTCATTATTTCAGTACTCTTTTTCTGTTGACAACAATTTTATATATTTGTACTAAATATATATATTTTATAATTGAAATACTTAGGTCTACTTATATGGTGAAGAGGAGAAAAAAATAACCATGTAAAACTGTAAATGACTGACTGTTGTAGAGTTGCGTAGGTTTCAGGCCACAATAATACAAGTATTCCTGAATTTCTGTGTTTTTCTTGCACAGATAATTGTAAAATAGCCATAATAAAACATGGGGGAAGGGAAATACATCAATTAAAGTAAGTTAAGAGGTGACCGACTTGGGAATGAGAATACATTACTGGTGAAATGAAAATACTCTTGTCTGTAATCAAGATTGTAGGATGGGAAACATCTTTCTGAAATAAACATGGATATATGAAGATATTTCAAGATATTTTAAAGCCGTTCAGTGTTTTCCTAGGGTTTATTTTACAGCCTGTTTATGAATTTCAGCCATTTTTAGTCAGTTTACAATATTTGAAAAGCAGCTGAAGAATATGCTAGAAAAATTCTTCATTGTGTACATATATGACTGTTCTGGTAAGGAAAGCTTAGCAGCATCGTTTAAGTATATTTAAATAAAAACCTTCAAATATTACATCTATTCCCATTTCTTGGTGCTCACGAGAAAAAGGTAGTATCAGCAAGCTCCTGGATGGTAGAAATACATGTTAAATTCAGTTAAATGTTTGGTCTAGTTAAAAACAAGCAGTAGTGAAGAAATGTGTCAGTAGGAGTGAGCTGAAAATTTAAATGCCCCAACTGACGTCCTCCATATCAGAAATCACCTTTCAATTCTCAACATAGGCACAAAAAAAAAGTGGAAACAGTACTACATTCAGCAACATCTTAAAAACAGTGTCTTATATTACCTGCTGCAAACTGAAAAAAAGCTCTGATGCAGCAGGTGTGTGGCTATGCACCTCTTGCTGCGGACAGCAGAAGAAAAACTGACTCTTCTGGCTCCTGCTGCTGCAGTGATTCTAAGATAAAATACAGCTCATGTCTTGTTCCTTCACTGACTCATGTTTACGTACATATATATAAACTTGATCTTCAGTATTTGGTAGAGCACTTCTTTAGGTAAGTGGCTTTTAACTTGTATTTATTTATATATTTTATACTTATCACTGTTAATATTTACAGTGAATGTATATCAGGACCTGGAAAGTTATTAACCTAAATCATCTTTTTTACCATGCTGGAGTATAAAACTTCCATGGTCACTCAAATAGGAAACATGCAAGTTGACCAGTTGTGTTCAATATTAGGAGTCACCATAACAAGCATGACTGTGATTCATCAAAGATGTGAATTTGATGGTCTCAGTCTATTTCTTATTTAGGTATGAGGTAGTCTCTGTCATGACTCATCATTCTTGCATAATACAATCCTAACAGTAGAGAAAATCTTTAATTTGGAGACACTATAATATGTTTAAAAGCTGAGTGGAAACGTTTATATAGAACTGGAGTTTGCTTCTAAAGAGCTTTTCCTTCATAAGCACTTGCAATGTATCATGCTTTTGAAAAAAAGAAAATTCCTTTTCTTATTTCTTTCCTATTTTTTAACTTTCTTTGTTATGATTATGGCTATCTCACTGTTCTATAACATTGAGTGTTCTACTTGACTGGTTCTTTTGTTGTGCTTGTATTAACTGTGCATTTATTTATTTATTTTTACTTCTTTTTTTTAAATCTTGAAAGAAAGTAGTATTGTCCTGCCCTCAATCAGCTAATCGGTACTCCTACACTCAAAAAGGCTCAGTATAGATATTTTTCCATGCAAGATTTAGTATTAATGTCAAAAGTATTTGTTGAGGGAAAGGATGTTTCTTTATCATTACTTTTTCAAAAAAGCATGATCATTAAAAAAAAAAAAAGGAAAAAAGTTCTTACAAGATACCATTCTTACTGCAATACTTCTGACCTCTTAGTCTCTTTTCAATCTATGCACATGAAATTCTCCCTTTTATTTTGTTTAAACCAACTCATATTTGCATTTAGCAATGGTCTATGAAAAAGCAATCAGGAATTTCAGACCATTTTTATCTGGGTGCCAGAGGGGGGAGTAGAAGAAAAACTTTACAACCTTTGGGAACTTTCCATAAAACAACTCTCAAAATTCTGTACTCTAGTGCACCTGATGTGTTCATGTATATCATTGTAAAGTGTGTAAAAAATGTCATTGATACTAGATTTGTAACTGAATAAAGAATTATGCTTCACAAATATTTTACACCTTATTATACAGAGGCATAAATTACTATAAAAATGCAAGGATGTGGAAAATTAGACCCAAGAGATATAGTTTTTCCAGTCCAATTCTTGCTACATGCCTGTGGGGTTGATCAAGAATTTCTATAAGGGGCAATTCTGTAAGATTAAATCATGTGAGTGGATCTTGTGACTGGATATATCTCTCAGGCACATCAATAGATGTTTGGATTTTTACTGAATATTTTTAAAGCATTATCATTTCTATGCTCTAGTTACAGAATTGTTTTCTTACGAGTGAGTGGTATATGAATATGCTGGAGTGACTACATCAGTGGACAAGGGAAAAGCTGTGTATGTCATCTATCTGGGCATCCGTAAGGCCTTTGACTTGGTCCCCCACAACATCCTTCTCTCTACATTGGAGAGATTTGGATTTCATGGGTGTGCTATTTGGGGGATGAGGAACTGGTTGGATGGTAACATTCAGATGGTAATTGTCAATGGTTCCATGTCCAGATGGAGATTAATAAATAGTGGTGTCCCTCAGGGGTCTATACTGGGGGACTAGTGCTGTTTAGTATCTTTGTCGATGTCATAGATAATGGTATCAAGTGCACCTTCATCGAGTTTGTAGATGACACCAAGCTGAGTGGTGCAAATGACATACCTGAAAGATGGGATGCCATCCAGAGGGACCTGGACAAACTTGGGAAGTAGGACCGTGTGAACTTTAAGAAGTTCAACAAGGCCAAGTGCAAGGTCCTACACCTGGGTTGAGGCAATTCCTAGTATCAATATAGGCTGGTGTATGAAAGGATTGAGAGCAGCCCTGCAGAGAAGGACTTGGGGGTACTGGTGGATACAAGCTGGGAGGGGGCAGGGAATTGATGGGATGGAGGGGGGGTAGAGAGAGACTCATGATGCTGTGTGAGCATTGCTCAGCAATAGCAAAAACATTGGCACATTATCAACACGATTCTAGCCACAAATGCAAAGTACAGCACTATATGGGCTGCTATGAGGAAAGTTAACTCCATCTCAGCCAGACCCAGTACAGCTGTCATCCAAAATAATTGTCATTTCTTTGCCAAGTACAGCAATACAATAAAGATGTTTTATTATTTGCATTCATTGTTAGTATCTTTAAAAGGCCATTAAAAATGACAGTCCAAATGTTTCTGGGGTTTGTGGGATCTATATGTGTCAGTATTAAACTGAGTCATACGATCTCAGTCATGATAGGTTATTGGCATTTTACTCTAAACCAAAAAGTATGGCTTGTTTGAACTATTTTCTTTTCTCCACTTTGGTAGCATCTCCTTTATATGAAGTATTATGAATGTTTATATATGAAAACTTCTGTAAGGCAGAACTCCAGCCTTTATCATGCACAATATTTCATTACAAAATTGTTTTTGCTCTGACCTCTAGAAAAATATGTCCAAATTATTGCACTGTGTAAACATGTTCTTGGTAATTACCTATCATAATGGTCTTGGTGACTCAAACTATTTCCTGAAGACATTCCTTTGGACTACATATACGTGAAATCACTTGGGCAATTCCACTATTTAATAATGTCTGTGGTTTTACTTCATAGTTGAAATTAAAGAAAATGTATTGTTTTCATGGGACATTGGCCGGCTTTTGGCATGTGATTGCATCTTCTCCTGACAAGGAAGAATGGCTGATACCTCCTTTAAAGCTTCTAAAACTACCAGGGTAAGTGCTGCTGTTGTCTAGTTTAGCAGCTGTCCAGCTTGTCACCATTTATATTTTTATTTATGCAGCTTACTAATGCTTTCAGTACTGACATGGATGATACAGTCTTGATACTAAGTCAGGCTTCTGGACTGAATCGTGTTAGGCTTCATCTTTATCTACAGAAATTTCTCTTTATTTTTTGTAGCAATACGTTATTTTTTTTCTGCATAGAACAGACATATATGATCTTCCAATAACATAGTAGTATAGGGAAGTATGGCCATGGAATGTTAATAGGGGCATGAAAGTGGGGACAGAGGAATGTGGACATGAGATGATACAAAAAGTGGCAGGTGGTGACACTGGATATCCCAGGAATATAAACAACTCACCAGTGATTATTTACTGATAATTAAAGAAAAGCTGGCATGGGAGCTGGACAATACAGGTTTTAGGGTGTCAAAGAACAAGTATCTTCTCTAAGACACTCCGTATATTCTGTGTTTAGGCATAAAGGGGAATTGCAGAGCAATGAAGAAAAATTTGTCACTGTAAAAAGTGACAAGGTACAAAGATAGAAAAACATCCCCAAACAGACCTCAGAAAGAGGAGGAAGAAATTATGTTAGTGCCACCAAAGAAGAGAAAAAGACTCTTGAAATCAATATCATATCTTTCCCTCTGAATGACGTGGGATGCTGACAACTTGCTGTCAGACTCCTCCTGTCCCCGAAGTATAGCCAATAACCTTAGTTAGGGCCCAGAAGGATAATGGAAAGGTAGGTCATAAAAGTGGGGAATGGTTAGATACTAGAAATAGTCTGTATAGTGTATAGCAGTTTTACATATATTATTACTGAGATATTTTTCTCTAATAGTAATCGTTTGTTTGTTTGTTTGTAATAATTAGATTTTGAATTCTTTGATTAGATGGTTAGGATTTCAATTAAAGTAGCAATAAATTCTTACTTTGCAAATTAAGAGTGTTTCCTTTTGCCCAAACAAGTTTCTGAGCATATCAATGCCTCCCCAACTGCTATATCATTATTATTGCTCACTGTTATCTAAGATGATCTGCAGTATATATTGTACCAAATAAAAAATAGCTCAAATTATTATCTACATGTAATGACATGGTCAGGACAGAAGTGAAACAGTATTTCTCTGTCTTTTAAAAGCTTCTGTAGTATTTACTTCCAAAAAAAAAGTTTATGAATTCGAAGTGATAATGATTGTCTGCAAGTGTCTCGTCATGTGAACAAAATAAAAAAAACAAACCACCCAGTACTCATAATTAAAATTTCTGTATCTCCTTCAGTAGAATACTAAAATATGTGTACTCCTTTTATGTGTTCAAAGGTTTCTCTGAGAACTTACTGTACCAGAGCTACATCTTGAGGGATGTAGGGACACAGCTGGCATTGACATTTGATGAATTAGTGGGTACAGGGAACAGAATATAGCTGTTATTACACAGGACTAACCCAGTTTAACATATCCTTTTCATTAATTTACTGACAGCTGCAGAGGTATCTATGGTAAGCAATAATAAACTGAACTCCAGACCTAGCTTCCTTTTACTGTAGGGGGTAAAGATACCTCTCAAACTTTGAAGCACAGTTTAGGAGGGATTACAGCAAATGCACTGACTGAAAACATTACTATTTAAGACTATAAAAGGAAACAGTTGTCATCCTGTAACAAAAACTACTCAGTAAAGCTTTGGTGAGTAGCCTGATTAGAAAGGTAACAGTCATCAGTGAAATCCACCAAATTCTGAGGGCTTATTTTGTCAAGAACTGGAGTAGCATGGGTCAACCTTTATGATTCCAGTAAATCAAATCCTGGACTTGATCTTTCTGATATGTCCAGATCGAAATTAGACCTAAAGGGTTTTTTTCATTACTAAATTGTGTAGTGAAAAATGCAAGTGATATAACTGCTATTTATATTGGTTTACATGATATTTTAGCATGACAAAAATTTATATATATATATGACAACACGTGTAAATATATATGGAAAAAATTTATTTTGGTTTTATAGTATAAATCTATTGAATTATATAATAATGACAAGTATAATTACAACCATGCCTCTCTGGTTTCATCACTAACTGCAATTCATATATACAATATAATGTATATATTATATACTTTATTTGGTTGTGTTTCTTTTTTTCTCCTGAATTATCACTGAATAGGGTTTTTTTCTATTTAACACTTGTAATGGATGGTATATTACTGAACTGTAATAGAAAGCTGGCACTCCACCAAGTTCAACATGCACACATAGAAGGAAAACAAGTTACAAAATCAGGGGTAAAGAAGACCCTACTGAGGTATGATCCATGCAGCTGTTAGAACAATTTAGGATAGCATAAATGTGACCTGTCTAGGTATGCCAATGGGAAAACAGATTCAGGATTTTATATAGAAGGCATCACGCAGATTTTTTATTTTTTTTTTCAAATAATGTCTTTTAATCCTATTTTGCATTTCTTTCCATATCTTTTAAGACTTCCTACCAAAAAAACCATTTTTTTTTCTTCATGACGTGTTACAAAATAAAAATGTTGGATGACTCAATTATCTTTTTGGTTATGTAACTTCAGAGTTGCTCAGAAGCTCTTATTGCTCTAGAGAGCAAGGAAGATACCTAGTGTCTGCCTAATGGTCTAATGGAGACTGTCATTCTATTTCTGACTGTTCAGGGACTCTTATTCACTAAGAGGCTACATGTGTAGCTGCTGCACACAAACTGTTGGCTTCCTGCTGTGCAGTTGGCAGATTCTTGGGAGGCACTGAAGAATCCAGAGCACTATACCCTAGACAATTACTGTATGGCATGCTGCTACAGATTTTCTGATATACAAGAAGGTAATTTGTGTTAATGAATGCCAGAATTGTAGATGCTCTTCTGCTGAGCATTTTAGACCACACACAGAGAATTCTACCAATTGGCATGTGTCACCCTTGTCAACCAACAGTGTTATAGTCTAACCTATACTCTTTTTTTTTTTCTTTGATTCCTGCATAGGTGCAAACCGCATGCTGCATTTCATCAGAAATATAGCTAACAGGGAGAGCATCAAATTCTAGTCTATGTACCATTCCATAATATGTGTGATTTAATTACCGAAGAATACTAATTTGATAATTCCTGGGATAAAGTAAGTAACCTTTGCCCCTCTGACAATGGCAGATTATGTGAAATTTGAAACAATATGTCATAATGAAAAATCTAAAAATAATTAGCAAATAACAGAAATAATCAATATCGTTCAGACAACTTGTCTACAAGGTAATTGCAAATCAGTAACTGTCGTCTTCTAACACTTCTCAGGTATTCCACTGAAGTGTTTGCCAGCTTTGCTCTGTATAAAGAAATCCTTCAATATAAAGGAATTTGTCAAGTACTGCATTTGTAAAGGTGTTTTTCCTTAGGTTTTAGTCAAAATCTAATTCATTCCTCTTTGTCAGTAGCTTTCACTCTGCGATCTTCAAGGGTTCACAGTCTAGCTCTCATGGATATATGAAAAGCAATTTAAAAAAATGAGCCTGTGTGTACAAGGCTTGGATTTGCAATACCATGTACCATCACTTACTATTTTAATTTGCAGACTTAAAAAAAAAGGTTTAAAAAACTAACTTGTTGCAGAGGTGTGGAGATATGAGCTTGCCTACTATCCAAAAATTTAAATTACAAAGGACATAATGAAGCATGCAGTTTGTTAAAATTTCTAAATTATTAAGAGGCTACCAATTAGCAACTTGAGACATGCAATCTCAGCGTACAAGAACTACAGTAGAGTTGCCCAGTACTAAAAGCAGGAAGGTGTTTATTTTCATTTATATTCTAGTATATTCTGTAAGACTGACAAAGAAATTATTTCTAATAGGTACTCCATAAACACATACTAGAAGAAATTTTCCAATCTGAAGAACTAATGTCCCCTTTAACTATGGAGTATATGTTCAAGTTGATGTATCCAATTTGCTCTACAGTCTACCACCACCTGTATATTGCAGGAGTAAGGTCTAATTCCAGAGTGAATGAAAGTTGTAAAATATTATTTCAATTTTACAGGAGACCAGACAGAGAATGATTAAGTGACTTGCCAAAATTCACACTACAGAGCAGAACAGCAAACTGAATGGAAATGATAAGTTCTTTAAATTCTAACTTTATAAAACATGCCCTAAGAGTCCATCATCAAGTGGACCTGAAAAGCCTGAGCATTCATGATGATTGATTGCATTAAACACTGCCGGCTGTGGTCACAGTGGACTTTTCTGATTTATATCACTTTAGGATTGGGTCTGAGCTCTAGAAAGTGTTTAGTAGAAACATCATCTTAGAAACTTTGCTGGAGAAGAGCATTGTGAAAGTCCTTTACAGAACTATTTACCTATTTCTGAATAGTGGAGTGAATTAATTTTTTTTACCTCATATTTGCATGAATATGCCAGAAATTTCAAGTCTATGGAATGGAAAATTATTTGCTTTCTAAACTTATTTCATTATGATTCTTGGAAAAGATAATATTAATACAATCCAAATATTCCATTTCAAGGAAACCTAATTTTTAATTGTTAATATGCATTTTCTGTAAAAGAGATTCTCTCAAATTAAAATTAAAACCAAAGTGTAGATACTTCATAATGATATCAAAACACAAGTATGTATATGCCGAATTAAATTTGTTGGAATCAGTATAGTCTGGCAAAATATTTTTATTTTGATGAAATGTCATCTGAGAAGAAAAGTCTATTGGAAAGCTTTTGACTAGCTCAGATTGCTTCTGAGTGTACCAACTGTGAAGCCAAGAGACTGGGGAGTACTTTCCAACTTTTCCTAGTATTTGACATAGATAATATTATATACTATTTAATATTAATAATTAATACCAACTTATTAAATGCTAAGTCAAAGCTAAAGCTTGTGCTGTAGAGGCATTGCCGAATTAATATAATTATTGTGTTTTCAGTGCTGCTAGTTTTGACAGCTTCTGAGACTGCAAATCAGCCTCTGTTCATGTGGTCATGCATATCACCAGCAGATGTAGCGTTAGTGCCATCGGCATAGGCCAGTTAATCCTGAATTTGGAAAGCAAAGAATGTCATGTAATTATTTTGCAACACAACATAATGTGGCCTGTTTGGGGAGCCAAAAATATGCAACTACATCTTTTCTGTTGACGTTTTACAATAAAGTTGTCAGCCAGATAGCAGCAGGGTGAGAAAAGCAGAGTGCTGTACACAATGTACGTGTGCTATAGTGACAATGCACAACATAACCAGATACAGCACCAAGGAGCACATAATAGCTCTTCAAAGTAGACGCGTTAGGTCAATGGCATTAATGCATAATTGAAAAATTAACAGCACCTTTATCCATCCTGTCAATCTTTCAGTAGTATAAAGAAGGCAAAAAGTTCCTGAAGATAAAGAGTGGAAGAGTCTTCCTCTAAAACTAATTTCAAACTGGCATCAGTGGACCTGAATTCAAAAAACTGGGGAGGATGATTCCAAATGCTAAACCATGCTGAGGTTACTGCCTGATTGAACCTTGCCACCTTCTCTTTGTTCTTTATCAGCACATATTCATCCTTTGTCCATCATGTATCATACCATATATAATCACCTTCCTGTTTCCCAGCCTTCTGCCCTAACCTCCTTCTTATATTTCACTTGTTTACACTTTTCTCTCACAAGGTCAGTCTCATCACCCCACTGCTCACCTGCTCTCGTGCACTACACTTTAAAAAGCTTTGTTTGTGAGAAAACTAATGCATCATCTAAAATATCTAAAGTAATTGACCTACACTAAATTGTTTATTCCTTGTGTCTTAGAAACAAATTAAAGAATTCTCAACAGTCTGCCTTCAAGTCAACACCATATTTAAAATGGAGAAGTTGTTCTACTTTCATGGCTCACATCTTGATAACTCATGTTTCTTCCACACTATTTTTCTGAATCCCCTTTTGACATCAAGGATAAATTTTAATACTTATTTTTTAATGAATATTTTTGGTCTTTTACACTGCCAATCACAATTTTGATTCCCAAGTTGAATAAAACTGGATAGCATAGTAGTTATCCCATAAGTGATGGAGAGATTGTAATTGAATGACTGACACTATGATTCTAAATCTTACCTTTTCTTTTCTTTATGTAAAGAAACTTAAAATCTATTGAGCACTTGATGGTGAAAATGTTGACAATGGTAATGACTAGCAGTAGCCTTGTTAGTAGCAAAAAATAACAGTTCTCCATCTTAATGAGATAAAGTAAATGTATGAATGTTGGCACAAAGGAACTTGCTGCTCCACCGCTATCAAATTTTATTTTAGGTTTGTGGTTCAGGACAGAAAAGTTTTTAAAACTTACATTTTTGTAATTCAGAACTCTTCTAAAAGAAACTAATTTCTTCTTACCTGTATGAATCACAGTGGGCAAAGTGGTAGATTACACATTACAAATCAATACTGTGGTTCAGATGTTATTAAAGAACCACCCAGGCTAGGATCCTTTGGTTAATGATAACATCTGAACTCCACAATGATTAAGAATGCAGTAATACATTCTTTCTCATTTACTACCTTACAGATAACAACCACATATTTGATTACATTTGATTACATTATAAGCAATATGCTCAAACTTACCATTTACACAAAAAAAAACCCCAAACCCACAGAAAAGCTTTTTGAATGTAATTAAGGTGTAAAATAAAGTTCTGGTTAACAGCAACAAAAAAATCTTTTATTCATAAGTTCTGGTATTTTCTGTCAAAAGAAAGAAAGGAAAACCTTCCAATAGAATGAAAAAGAGTGATAAAATAAAGATGCTTAATATCTGATAAAGGAAAAGAATACAGAAACAAATTTCCTTCTTTACCATTTATAATACCTAATTTTTCATATTAGGGTGGCACAGAAAGATATTGCTTTCTCGGAAAAATTTTCTGTTAGCTTGTGGTAAGTAGCAGATCTGATGATTCACTAGTCCTGTTTTGGCTTTGTCTCCCAATGTTTTCCTCAAATGTGTCATGATAGCTGTAGTAGTTTGATTTTCTCTATTTGTTATGCAAACTATTAACAAATCTCCCACAACAGAGGAGGGAGAAAGTCCTGAGAGCTATGTATGACCATATCTTCTTTATAAACAATCCCCTTGGTATTTACACATTCAAGACATCTGTCTCATTTTGTCTGGAATTTTCAAAGAGGCAGTATCATGGTGGAGTGTCTAGGGAAAAACAAAAAGTGAGACTTTAAACAACAGGAAAAAACAACTATAAAATCCCTTGGAAACAGTTGAAACTTCTTAGCCGCTGTTAATATTTAAAGGGGTGTTCAGTTATCTCTACAGTCTTATGCTATTTTGTGTCCACAAGTAACAGCAACAGTGTTTTTATAATCTCATCTCTGCATCTGTCACTTTCCATCATACTATTTAAACTACAAATGGCTAGAGTTTACAGGAATTGAAAAATATTTTCTTGGAAAGATTCTCTGAAATGGAGTAGTGTTGTATTAGCTTTTGTATTAGCTGTTGTATTAGTCAGGAATTTGTGGTGGCTGTGCAGGTGATGGGAAGTTTTCTGTGAGGCAGATAAAAAACAAGGTTAAGAAGATCTACTATATTTGAACAAGGTCATTCCATTAATTCAAGACCTTTCAGGTATTGCTTTTAAAATAGTTTGACAAGGACTCATTGGCTATAACTGGTATTTTGTTTGGAAAGGAAGAACATCACATGCCTTTCATCGAAAATATACATCTGTCATTTGTGTATGCAATATTTATGTTGCATGTGTCATAGTATCTAGGTACTGTTCGAGGTTTGAAAATACAAGTTATTTCTAAAGCAGGAGCATTTTAACAGCATAGAGTACCAGTTTACCGTCTCTAGATGACAAAGGAAAGAGGAGTTCTCAGAATTAATACAGTCCATATGTCATTATCAAAATCCATAAAATTAATTTGACAGATACTAGGAATCTGTGTAGTTGTAGGAGCCTGGTATTCTGTACATGTTTGCTTCTTCTACTGAAAAGTTAAAACAGTCAGATTTCCAAAATGGACATGTTTTGTGGTTTAAAATGCTTTCAGCTAATGAATATACAGTTAGCCAACACACAGGCTGCTGTAAATTCAAAAGGTTATTTATAGTTATAGGAAAATGTATATTGCAAACCCTACAAATTTAAATAATTTCCTGTATTTTCTTGGTTTGATTAGTTTTACCTAAAAGATATATGAAATTGTATATCAAGAATGCATAATTTGTTAATTTCTTGTGAAGTCTCAGGCAGAGAGAGAGTTCTTAGTATAATACAATTGTTGTTAGATGTTTATTAAGTGGATTGAGCAGTGAGTCTAAGTTTCAAAGAGGAAAGCTCACCAGCATTTAGAAATAAACAGTATTATATCTTGAGTTCTCCTGCATTCCCTGGATTTATTTCCCAGTTTTCACCCAACTCTATCTGTCTGATATGCTCACTGGTATCCTCAGTGGCTGGAAATGTATAAGGAGCTATGTTGCAAATCATGTATCTTAGTTTCAAACTTTTATATGTGCATATGGAAGTAAGAGTTGTGATAGCACTGAACCCTGAAAGAACTTGTTTGTCATTAGGATGACGTGCTTAGGGAGCAAAAGTTGCCTATCATTAATTTTTGGGACTATTTCAAAAGCAATGATTGATGGCAAACCCAGTGCTATACAGAACACGTTAGGTATGCCACATTCAGCAATATCCTACATGGATGTCTGGGTTTTTTGCTCCAAGGTCACACTGGTAGCCAGTCTGCTTCAGCTGATGGACAGAGTTGAGCTAACAAACTGTAACAGCATTACACGAAAAAGTCTGAAGCTAGCCTGGGAAGGACAAAGAATTTCTTTAGAAACTACATAGTGTTGGTAAGAGGCCAATATTATCATCCAAGAAATCCAAACAATGAAAATTGGTGGATTAGGTGGATTGAGAACAGGATAACCTTTTGTATTTCTTAAGAATATCAGTGTACCTATATAAGAATTTGAGTTAGAATTGTTTTGAAACAAATCTCCTATCTACTACAAAAAGTTCATGTCACCAAACTCTCCAAGAGCATGAAGGCACAAATCAGGTTTCTTTCAGACTAAGTTGTAGCAGCAAATGGTCTCCAGAAGTGTACCTAGTATGTTCTAGATGTTAATAGGCATGCAGTTTACAAAACCCAAGTAGAGCTAAAATAAACGAGGAACAAAAAAATTTGATGTATCTTTGTCAGCACAAAGATTTTCTCCTTAGATTTGTTTCATTTGGGCAGCACTACTCATTAATATAAAAATAGCCAGCGGCTGTATATACGTGTAGAATAATAGGCAGTTTATTTCTGTGTGTGTTCAATACATGTATGTTTAATATCTGACAGACCTAGTCGCTACAGATAATCAAAAATCTGACAGGTCTGCCTGCATGAACACTGCAATAACCTTTCCCAAAGACTTTCAGAGTTTTCCAGTAGTGGGACCAGTAGAGGGTCTGCTTTTAAGTGATGCAAGAAGTTTTCAGGGCTTCAACAGTCTGGAGGGGAAAGGCCTCAAGACTGCCCATAGCTTTGCCTACACCTTTGTCTTAAAGGACTCTCTTTCTTCAATTTTACTTTCAGTTGACAGTTTTCTGTGAATAGGTCTCTGGGTTCCAAGAAAATCCCTTCAGTCTTTAACAAAATGTTTCCCTTTCCAATATGCAACACATGACTGTGGGCTGGCTCTCAGAAATTTCCTCATCTTTTAATACATTCATAACACCCATGTACTAACAACTAGTTCTCACTGTGACTGTGCTTGAGTGCAACTAAGAGAATCAGCTAGCAGAGATATAACAGTTGTCACGGCAGTTTCCAGACGGCTTCTTCAGGCAATTTCTTCCATATGCTTCTCCTATAGGCATCATCTTCCTCGGGGGAACTTCTGGCAGCTTGCTGTTGCAGGTGAGGGTTGGCTTCTGGAGGCTTTTGCTTCTGTCAGCTCTGACAGCCAGCTTGTGTTGGCAGTTCCTGGATTGGAAGGTGGTTACACTTCTTGTTTCCAGCTGACTACTACTACAGCTATTACTGCAAAGAGGTCTAGAAAGTATACTGAAAACTCCTTAATCCTGCTCATTTATGATGGTAGCTTGCCACAGGGCAGTTTTCAGTATCAGCTGTTTTGGGGACATCTGAGGCCTTGACCCAGAGGGAGCTCTGGGAGGATTGTGCAGCCTTCAGCTGCAGGTAGTGCCTGGTGCGTCTCCTTAGGGTTGGGCTGAGCATGTCCTTACCTTTGGGAGGTGGGCTGTCATTGAGACACTGAATCACCAGATGAAGTAGCTGTGAGAGATGAGCAGACTGCATAGTATCAAGCAGGTGAACAGAATATTGATGGAGTCTTTAGAGAGATGTTGCAGAAACAAGAGCCCAAGGTCCATGGTAGATGGACAGAAGGAAGGACATCTGGTGGCTGTGCTCAGAGGGTGAGTGGATGGACTATGATGATGAGGGAGTCTGGAAATTCACTTTGGTTCAGTCACTACTGACAATTCCATGAAGAAATACAATTGGGGGATTATGATACTATGGAGCTGGTATCAGAACTGAAGCTGAATCATACCAGAAAAAGTCTCATGGGTTGTTTTTGTTTTGGTTTTATTTTTTTATTATTCCTGAATGGCTCTTATTATTCCTGAATGGCTTTCACCCATTTTCCTGCTATACATTTTTACTAGTCACTGCTTTCCCTTCCTCACTGCGGACCACTCTTATCTTGTGCCTTATAGAGAACACTGAAAAATACAGTATTTTATTAACTAGCTTAGTTATTGACTTGGTTCGATGTCAGGCTGTTAGTTGTGGATGTAACTCATTAAATCTCTCTGCCTGGTTTGGAATAGTTGAAGATTTAGTCTCAGCAGGTACTGGAGGTCCATGCTTTCCATTCCGCTAGGTTTATGTCTGTGTGTGCCCCCCCCCGCAATCTAATAGCTGATACATCATGATGCATAAAACAGGAATTATTAGTTGCATTAAAACTTGCAGTATAAATAGCACAATATAAAATTAAGATAACCCTCCAGAGAGATTCATATCCCCAAGCTTCCTAATTACTCTATCTATGAAGATATCTCCTTCAGCAGCTTCCACTGTCTCAAAGAGGTCATGGGGGAATTAGCTAGTGCTATTTTTAAAAGTCAGCAATTACAACCTCCATCTACATAATCATGAAATACATTATCAGCATTCTGCCCACTGCCTACACAAGAACATTTTCCAACCCAGGTGATATAACAAGTGGTAGTAAAAGAAACTTCAAATCAAAAAGGGTCAGAGGAGCTTAAAGCTATGGCTACTTCTAACACATTAAAATCTCTGCCTCTGCTGGAGGCTTGCTGCATTTGGAATTCCAAACTGACTTTAAATTATTTTTTTTTAACTTCAATTTCATATGAATTAATGCCACAGTAAATCTCTACAGAAGATGTCACCACTTGTAATTTCTGGAAGTTAGTATGAAGTAGTTCATTTCACAGATTTCCAGTGAAAATTGTATATTTTTTCTCTTATGAGTTGTCTGAAAGATCTGCGCTTCCTAATTGGGTTTGGCGTTTTATCACCAAGTATTCTTTGTTCTACTGCTGGTGATTTTCAAATGTTTTATGATTTGTCTGCTCACGTGGTGACCTACAAAAATACCTATATTCTTTTAATAGCATGGTAACAATAACAAAAGATCTCTTAGAGTGTGTCTGAGATTTGTTATTTAAGAACTACTTCCTGTCTTGTATTTTTCCAAGTCTGATTTTAAAAAGGAATTCATTTGGGGAAAACAAACTATTCAGCTCCGACTCACTGAGGAGACCAGCTCCAACGCAGGCCAGTCCGCGCTGAGAGAGGAAATCGCGGCGAAAAGGGACGGCAAAGAGCTGGGAGCTTTTCGAAGCTGGGAGCGGCCGGGAGAGCCGCTCGACTGTGCCGGGAGCCGGCAGCCCACTGGGGGCTGCTGCGGCTGCC
>JANHFX010029497.1:58140-70781 GCA_027560015.1 Chloroceryle amazona | reverse complement strand
AAGGAAATGGTGAGTCTGTCGTGTGGGGGGGGGGGGGGGGTGGGGGGGTGAGAAGACGACATGTGAGGAAGCCTGTGAGGATAGAAAGAAATTCCTGGGATAACAGGTCAAGCAAAACTGAAATATGGGATGGGAGAGATGGGTTACAGCTGGTCTTGCTGGGTGGACATGGACTCTGCAGTGAGGAGCTGATGCTAAGGGACGAGTGGAAGAGCAAGACTGGTTGGGCAGTCATGAAATAAAAACATTTGTATTAATAATGATAATAATAAAATAGAGACTCTATTTGGTCAAGCAAGGAGACTGGGAGTCAGCAAAGCACTGGAGATGGACAAGGACATAACGAGTGAGGAAGCGGGAAGAGGATCCATCCTTAGCATTGCTGCAGAAGGTCACGGAATCACACCAGTTGGTCTGTGTCATTAAGAAAATGTCAGGGATGTCCCTGACAGTAAAGGAAGAAGTTTGAACAAACTTCCCAACCTATCCTGGAAAAAAAGAAAGCAGCACAAAGCTGAATTCAACAGACATGGAGTCTCCTTCGCTTTGAAACAGGCACTACTTGTGCTCATCAGCATAGATGGCAAAAGAGGTAGAAGAAGACTCACAAGGCATTTTAGCTATTTTATCCCCAAACTGCATCCATTTCTGCCAGCATAAACACTGACTCTGGAAAATAAAAAATCATACAACTATAATTAAAATAAAAAATAATTCATATAGCTATTACTATTCAAAACAAACTAAGAAAAAACACTGGCACCTAGACATTAGAGAATTTTTCTTACCCACGGTCATTTTATTGGCCTACACTACAAGAACCATGAGTCTACATTGACAAAAACTACCTGGCTGAGTGGAAGAGCGAGCTACCAAAGGACACCAGCCTAATAGACAAGCATCAGGGATCGATTTGCCCTATTCATGGGCAAGTGCTCACCTTGAGCATCCCCAGAAAGGCAGATGAGAACTGAGGTGTCCCAAACCCATAGTCGGTTCTGTAAATGCAAGTTAAACCCTCCATATTATATTACTTTACTGGATGCAACTCTTAGGAACTGTTCGGATAGCCTGGAATTTACAAAAATAGAAACAAGGAAAAAATAGAAGAAAAAATAAGTGAATTGAGATCATTAGGCAAAATTGGACTGGGTGCAAATGGGAGAAGGTTAAAACTAGTCTTTTGCCTTCATGCTTGGAGCTGGGAGAGCATCTCACAGTAGGAACATGCTGCTGTGGAGATAATTTGTGTCAAACTGAAGCGCTGCATTGACAGATAACTAAGTACAATAACAATTATAATAATAAAAGCCAGGCTCTAGTACATGCTGCAAGTATGGACATTTCTTGCCCTTGAAAATAGCAAGAGGATGGTATAGCTCTGTGCAAGTATCACTTAGTAAGCTAAAATACGTGTATGCTAAAAATGCTTGCCTTTTTCCAGATGAAGTAAAGAACGGAGTTTTCTGATGCAAAGTCTTAAATAGTGGTTTGAAATGGCAAGCACATCGTAATGCACTGGAAGACGCCATGGTGGTTTTGCAAAAGGAACGATATGGAAGGTATTATTTAAAAGAATTCATACATTATACAGAAGTGTGCATCACTTAAAAGTTTTTCTTAACCAAGGGGCATTTAATGTTCCAGTTTTAAGATGTTTGCTTACGCTGTCGGTGATGGATGGCTAACAACTCTTTTGGACTGCATTCTTGCCTCAGAGCTTGAAACAGACCCCAGTAATAGAGTCACCACATCCTCTGACACATTGGTAATGGAAATAGTGAAAGGGTGAAATCTAAAGCCAAAGACACTGCCAAAAATAAATAAAAAATGGCTTTGGAAGAGATGTAAAAATCATTCTTCTTGGTTTTAACCAACTGTAACTACTGGTGGCTTGGGCAAAGTCTTCTTGTGGGCAGACTGTTCCACATCTGTACTCTAATTTCTTGCATCATCCTTTGGTGCATCTTATGCAGAATACATTTACTCTCCTGATGCAGCATGGCCAACTGTGCACAATAACAACCTGAAAAGCTGTGCTGTTCCTTCAGCTCAGTCATTCCTCAATGGACAGCAGATGAATGTCTCCCCCTCTGTCCCAGTGGTGGATACCTGTGCTGGGAATCTACAGCTCCTGGGCTGAAACTCAGATTATGGCTAGAGGTAGGCTTGGCCACAAAACACTGATATGCCACAAATTTCCTTGCAGAAAAAAAATAAAGTTGCATAAATAAAGGAGGAATCATTTTTTTAAAAAAAGTTGATTTAAGTCAAGTTCCTAAAATTTAGGAAATGATAAACTGAAAGTTGCATGGTCAACTTTAATTTAGGCTCCTTCCTTGTACAATGGAATTTTGATTCAGTCTTTAATTACATGATCGCTTAATGTTTGTTTCACAAGATTATTTCCCCATTCAGTGCAAAGCAGTTGCCCAGGCAACCTTCATCTTTGCATTTTTAAATTTTAAGTGCTCCATTCAACAGTTTATTTGGGGGGGGAGGAACATTTGTACAGAATAACTGTGGACTTGGTCTAGGTGGTTTCCCTGGGGACGTATGTTGTTTCTCGGAGAGGAATGAAGTTCTTTACAAAAGCACACGTTTTTCCATCATAACTGTTCTGGCAGCCAATTGCTCCTCCCCTTCCCCAGCCAAAACAATGCTGGGGATGACAAGTGCTGCTGAGCCATGCTGTGTGGCATCTCTCTCCTGAGCTCCATCACAACAGAGAGCACTTGTGAGCGCTCAAAACATTCTCATGCCCTTCTCCAAACATGAGATCAGTCTCTAACCAAAATAAGGAAATAGTGGTTTAAGCTACCGAGGTGATTCCCCAGCTCCCAGCATTCACAGCCCGCACTGGCAGGACAACGGACGTGACCGGCGTAGAGTGAGATATGCTTTTGGCTATAACAGCGTTACGTTAGTTACTGTTCCACACTGGCCCCCAATTAACTCCCTGCTCCAGCCTCAAATCAATTAGGTTTATGCCCCTGCCCAGTTCTCAGTGTGCTCCACTCTCACATCAATTCTGCCTGCAGTGATTTAGCAGTGATTTAGCCCCTGTCTCAAACGTACCACTTACCCCCCATGACATTGCAATCGTTCTACATTTATTTTCTTCTCTTTTTCATGCTTCTCCCCACCCCTCCTCAATATGGGAAATTTGTCAAAGCACACCCTTTGCCTGCAGTTGTTTTGCTTTCACAAATTAGCACTTCCCAGTAACAAAATGGTTCGCTTGAAGAGAAAAAAAAAAGAAAAAAGAAAAAAAAAAAAAAAAAGAAAAAATCTCCACACAGCCTCTGGTGAGAGCTCTGTGGCCCCAGTTCTCCCTCAACTGACAGTTTCCTTCTTCAGCAATCTCTTGCTGCAACTCTTCTTCCTCCCAGCACTCCTGGCTTTCTTCTGGGGGTTTCAGAACCAATCAGCAGTCGCTGTTTATATTTTTGTGATGCTCGTCCAATATATTTTATTTTTTTTTTAGTTTGGGGAATGAAGGAAGGTTTGCAATCTAAGCTGATTGCATGAAATTGCACCTAAGCTGCCCTAGATACTGCTTCTGGGAAAGTCAGCCCTGCCATAGGGTACTTGCATGGGTACCATCTTCAGAACAGACAACAGCAGCTGGCTGAAGTCAGAAGTCCAGATGTTGAAGGTGTTGAAGGAGTGCTTAAGCATCAGCAGAAAACTAAGGAAATATAAAGAAAACCTAAGAGAAGGGGATTGAATCCAGCTTTTCCAGCTACAGACTGAGTTTCATCAGGAAAAGAGTGTAGGTGCTTTGCTCTTAGGTACTTGAGGCTTACCCTGGGTATTTTGGTTCCCTTGTGGCTCTGGGCAGCAGGATAAAGACTGGCCCAGATCCACTTTTTCTGGGCTTCACTCTTCCAGATTTACTCTTCTTGGGCAATCTGAATGGACTTTTCCTGGCTACAAACTCAAGCCTGAATGACTGCAGACATAAATGGCTAATTTTCAGCTCACCAGGACAAGATGAAAGGAGGGTCCAGCCTTGCTGGAGGGAACTGTGCTGGGCTTCTGCTCCACGGAGGATATCAGTGTTTTGGAAAGGTGGAGGCATTTGTATCAGGGCTTGGGATGGATTTTACAGGTTAAAACAGGAGCTTGTTTCCATTTGTGACATACCCACACAACAAAAAAGGGACAGTGGAGAATAATCTCTCATATTCTAAGTCCTGTTTCAGCACTAATTAATGTTTCCAGTCCCCCCATGGCAGGTTGAGAAGACAAGTACGCACTATTATTACTCTGTTTCACAGCCAAAGAGCCCAAGACACCAATCAAAGGTTGCAGTGCTTCCGCAGCGCTCCTCCCTGAGCAGGTGGGTCTGATCCTGCTCTGCTCAGCTCTAAGGGAGTTCTCCCGTTGTTTTTTATGGGAACTAGCTCGGACCCACAATAAACAGCTCCTCGGCAGTTTGAGGCATCCTAAACCATCCCTCAGTGAGGACTGGGGATGAGCGTGCAGCTCGAGGCGCTGCCTGGCTGGAGGTGATGCCATGATGAACAGGTGTTAGCCCAACATCATCAGCAGCTAGCACTGCTTCGAGTGCAGCACAGCTCATTCACAGTTGCACAGATTTAGCGTAAGCTCAGGCTTCTCTGGTCCTACCCGCCCGCCTGCTTCCGGAAACTTAATATATTATATTTCAGGGTGCTAAAACATTTGTATATCCCTGCCTTATAAAACATGCAAAAATGCCATCTGCAGTTAGTATGACTAACTCCAAGCACACAGTCCTACTACAGATCCCCTTGCAGCTTTCTTCATTTCATTGCTAAACACTTTTCAAGAAAGAAAAAAAAAATCATTTTTAGTGCTAATGCCACCTGCAGGTTGAAGAAAAACAGTTGCAAGAACACTGAAAACTGAACAAACATGACTTCATCTCCACCCCCCCCCCCCAGTCTAACCACAAGGAATGTTATTGTGCAATGGCACCTTTTTCTGGACAGAAATGACTTTGCCTGTTGGACAAGTGACCTTTTCTCACTGCAGGGCTCACATTATCTGCTTGTGGAAACTTCCACCTTGCTGGTAGCTAGTGGTTTATAGGAAGGCTAAAATAAAATATCTATTGGCACTTTTCTCTGATGTTTCTTCTGATACCATACTTGCTCCTGGTTCCTCTGCCCTCGTGGGATGTAGGGATCTTAGTCACCAACTCTTCATCCCCAAGATGTCTGATTCAGACGGGTGGTCTAACATGTAACTCATCCACCTATGCTTACATTGACTGGAGATGCTAAATGCTGTATTTGAAGCCTGGTTGAAAATACTGCTATTGGAAATACCGACCCCATCCTTGACTGACCTGCCTGGATGCTCCAAACATGAAACTGGAAGCTGCAAATTCCTTATTTGGACAGTGAACACTTTCACAATGGTGTTTTTGAGTTTCGCCTCAGTTCCCGCTTCTTTAAAGTGCAATTACTGACCCCAGACAGATCCTTATCAGGAAGAACCACCCTGCTCTGAAGACAAAAATAACCCTAAATACACTTTGCCAGAAACCTATCCTTTAGCACCACGTTAAGTACCGGCATCAGGACTGCCAGGAGCTGCTACCTGCAGGGACCAGTCGTGTTACTCATTTTTTCCCCCCACAGAAACCCATTCACGTTTTCCTTGCCAACCCAGACAGCACAGCTTTAAAACCATCTCTTCTCCTCCAAATATTACTGCTGGGAACCTCACCCCTCTCACTGGTTCATCATTTTTGTTAGTAGTACATTTTCAGCTAGGCCATGGACCCTGCTCTCAGTTATATGGCCATTTTTCCTGCTTCGGGGATTATACCTGAGACACCGTGAGCAGAACTGGAACAGTCAAATGTATTTGACTTTTTTTCCCCACCATGAAAAGGGCATCTTGGACATACGTTTTGTAACTATTGGGCTTAAGTGCATGAGACTGTGCAACCTGAGACACAATGTAATGCTGAATATGATGACACAGTGTTATAAGAACAGACAGAAATAATGTGGAAAAGCCCTTTCTGCCTCTAATAGGCAGCTGGTGACACAGGTGAAACACCTACTGTACCACTTAATAAAATTATTTTAATTTAGAATGGGAATGAAGAAATGGAGCCAATTACCTTAGTGGATCTGACAGGCAACCCTAAATGGATCCTCAGCATCCTCAGTTTGGGCCATTTTTATCCCTATGAATAATGATAAAATGACTCAGAAGAGATGCCTGAAGGAAACACTGCACGATCCCAGCCCAGGTAATATTAATAAGGTGGGCCCCCAGCCTCAGAGAGAGAAACCCAGACAAATGATCATGTTTTCACTTGTGCCCCCTTTTCTTTGACTGAATTAGAGGAGATGGGGGGGGAGGATGAGGGAGGACAATCTGCCCTCCTGCACCTGAATGACATCCCCATCATTAGATAGAAATGTCCAGGATGAGCACCACTGCTGACAGACCCACTCAAAAAAAGTTTGCTGCATTTCCATGGGCAGAAATAATCATAATATTCGTGGGTGCACTTAGTTACATTTTAAAATAAAAAAGTTTCAGGGGAAAGAAATCCCGCTGCCGTAGGGTGTAAAGCGACTGTCAGCCATGAGTAAGAAAAAGTCTCGCCATTCTCGTTGTGATAAATAATAAATTGCAGAGGGTGAAGGCACAGGGGGAGGCATTTGCTACCCCCATATACAGGTCCGGGCCAGTGCAGTGTGCTGGGCTGGGAGGACAAATGGTCTGTTCCAGCATGGCAACTCCTATTTTCCTGCGAAAATACAGATTTCATGGTGCAAAATCAGTTCTGTCAGATTAAATCAAAATGCAATAATCACTAAGCAATTGCCATCTGATATCTAAATACCCCACCAGCCTTATCCTACTACTAATTTTAAAACAGACGTCTCTGAGAAGGACTTTTTTTTTTTTTCCCAGAGAGAGGAATAAAAATCATATGAAGTGATAAAAATTAATCGCAATTCGTGTTAGTTTCAGTGACAGTTACTGTACCAGGCACAAAGGCTGTCCGGCTGTATTTCTGGGATGGATTCTGCATCTTAAAATAAGACAGAGGAGCTTGAGAGATGACGTTTTGTGGGAAGATTGGGGTTTTTATTTTTGTCTCCCCTTCTCCAAAAAAGGTCTTCCAGTACAACTTCTGGGGGAGAGAGGCCACAGGAACCACTGTGCCTTTAAGACCAGATGCAACTTGCAGATCAAAAGGGCACAGAATTCACCCATGTCATTGAGATCAAAACCTCATTATATACTTGGTACAATATCTGATTTAAGGTAGTTTACATATTTCTCTTTTTTTTTTTTTTACGTTTTTTAAAATTATTTTTCTTACAGACCCCACTTCTGCTTTTCTCCATCTATTCTTATCACTTTTGAATTACAGAGATCTATTTTCAGATGAACGTGCCGAACAAAACCTTCAGCTGGGTTTTTTTTTTTTTTTCTTCTCTCTCTCATTTTTTTTTATTTCCCTTTTTTTTTTTATTTCCCAACATGGCGGTACGTGCTTATGCCCGCTATCTGCATAAGTCTTTTGTGTATTGCTAATGGAGTGCTGGAATTGTGGCAGCTCTGAGCAGGGAATACATGTGAGCAACAATATGCTGACAGACCCCTCGGTGGAATCTAATCTGTTCCAGCTCATGCACTCCTCAGAAACTATTTAACTTTCATTAAACTGTGTTTGATATCAGCTAAATAGAATGCATACGGCACCAATATAGCTCATATGGTCTCATTCATTCGATCACAGCAGTGCTTTTTTCTTATTTTTCCCCCCACTTGTGTCAGTACCCGGTATAGCTGGGTAAATAGGAGACCTTTGAAGATATAGTTAGTACTCAGATTTCTTTATTCTTTTGTGCTGGTTTCTTAGTGTTGAAACAGTGATTCATGTATGTCTCAGACAGCCTCCATTAATTTCATGTAATGTAGCTTTTATCTCGTAGCTGGGACAACTATCTCCAGTGCTGTCTCCCCCTAGCATCTCGCACGCAGCAGCCCACCAGCTTCCCACCCCCAGCGCCCCTTTTTCTCCTGTGAGCAGCTCATTTCTCGAGAATTTACTTTTGTTTTGTTATGTTGGGTGTGCGTGGGGGGCGGGATACAAATAAAGAGGCTAAGATTGCGGAGGAGAAGTAAGGTAAAGATCTTTTTGTCTGTGTGGATATCTTTATGTCTCACATAGGGAGGAAAAAAGGCAGGGGGGAGCAGAGAAGGGAGGGCTTTCTGGGGAGTGGGCTAAAATATCTTCCATGGCAGCGGCTGGATAACAGTTTTTTTAACCTATTCACAGCACACTAATTTGATTATGAATGCAGCGCAGTAGGAGCACGCAGCTTCTGGGGAATGGGAGGAGGGGGCGACGGGCACTGGCTTTACAAGCCAGGGTTGTTCAAAAGTTTGAACGGTCAAATGCGTCTAAAAAAATAATAATAAATCACCAAGACCAAATATCCCCCAAAACCGTCATTAACCAAAAAAACTAAAAAATCCCCAAAGTCAAAGCAGCCAGTCTTTCAAATCCAAGGGATCTGCGAGCGAGTGCATTAGCACCACAAGTAAACATTGTGATTCCATTTGTAAATAAAAAGAGAAAAAAACCTGGTTGGCTCTTTTTTCTCTCTCCCCCTCCCCCCCCTTTTTTTTGTTTTCCTTTTCGTCTTTTCAATGATCTGACTGCATTAAAGACTTCTTCACCTTACAAGGCGGATTGAAGAGGGAAGGCGACATCAGTTTGATTGGCAAAAGTGAAAGTGATTACCTTACACTTTCTTTAAAGCTTTTTTTTCCAATTATGTTTTATTAAGTCCAAAGGAATAATCACTTTTTTTTTTATATTGCTTAAGAGAAACAACATGGGGTCCTTTGGTAGAGGGAACCCAATTATTTGGGATATTATTTTGCGAAACCTTTTCATTTTATTAGTATACCAGAGGGTTTTCACATGCGCAAGGCTAAATCCTGACTATTATTACTTTTTTGGAAGAAATGTCTCACTGGGGCAATTAATTTTATACATTAACACTAGTCGCTGCTGTTTTAAAAAAGAGAAGGAAAGCAAGCTTCTTGCACGATTTATCATTCGGTTCATAACAGGGTCACCGACGCCAGTCCAGGTAATACAAAATGAGCTTTTTCAAGAGAAAATTTTGCTGCACAGCAACTTTGGAAAGTCCTGGCCTGGGCCAAGTTTACCGGAGCTTTGAGCCGGGTCTCTAGGCAGTGTTATAGCAGCAGCTGCCAAAGGGAGAGCAGAAACGTGCCCTATGTGCTCGCTGGAAATCAAATCCCCATTGCAGCAACTTTGTTCCTGAGCCCAGTGAGGCAGCACAGGGAAGGGTTCACTGCTACCAGCTGAAAAAGCTGATCCAAAAATTATTGAGATAAGCTTATTGACATTCTTGCTATATGTTATTAATCTTATTAATAGCATTAACAAAGGCTAATTGAAAAATGCATCATCTATAATCACGTTAGTCTTCATTTTAGGGCATTTTTGTCAAAGTAAACTAGAGAGAAGTAATTATTTCTCTGCTGTTATTTACTCCTGGTTTTGGGGCTTGTAAAGGAGCAGGAAAGAGGACAATCTGATTTCACCAAGCACCACACAGTCCATATTCAGAAGCAGTGAAGTTAATGTCTGTTCTTCCCATTACCCATGTGCCCAAAGATAAAAGCAGTTTTAATATTGCAGGATGTGCACACGCAGGTACAGGAGTAGTAGAAGCGATGCTCACTGGGTTTCTGTTGCACCCAACACAGGATCCCTTGTCCCGTCACCTCTCTGCTGACAGTAGGCACTGACAGCCACAGCCTGCCCTGATGCTCTTCTGTTTGAAAACATTCCACACAAAGATATTCTTGCAGGACAAGGGTCAAGCATGCATGTGGGAAAAGCAACACCTGGGGAGCAGAGACCCTTTGGTCCTTGTGGAACAGGATGGATCCAGGAGTAAAACCCAAACGGCACCCCTCTGCTTGACATGACGCAACAGCACCTTGAAGCCTCTCCCAAAGGGATGGTGCCAGCACAATCCCCAGCCACACACACTGCGAACTGGCTGTCACAGAGATCCCACTGCAAAATCCCAGCCAGAGGCCAGTCAGCTCCCTGGGAGGAAAAGCAGCACCAGTGTCACTGCAGCATCCTCCTGCTTGCCCTGTCCAAAGGCCACCTCCAAATAATGTTGCCTCACTTGCTTCTGAATTAGAGCCAGCACAGCCCTAACCCATGCTACAGACTTCTGGGGCACCCTGGGGATCCCTGCAGTACAAGGAAGGGTGTTGGGTGCAGACTTGTCCCCTGCTCCACACACCTGGGAGATACACCATGCGAGATGCACATGGTTGGAGTATTCAGACCCACAGTGCTGTTCTGTCTCTGCATGATCTGTTTTATTGTGGTTTTCTCCGCTTTGGGGTAATTTGGGAAGCCCCACTGAACCCCAGCACAAAGTGAGAACTTTCATATTGTACAAATTCAAGATCTTTGCAAAAACCACAAGCAGATCGCACATCCCTAGACCGCTGCCTGCCACAGGGGCAATGCCCAGCACTTGTGCAACCCAGGGGGTCTGGGTGCAGCCCTTTGTGACTCAAAAAGGGTTCACGTGTCAAAGCCAACAAGAAATCTGTGGCAATGAACAAGACCCATCCTCCCCCCACCCTCTCCTTTTTTTTTAAGTTTTTTTTTCAATATTAACTGTACGTCCTGCACACCGCTGCCATCAATAAATGGCAGAGGGATGCGTGCATAGCTGACACTGGACCGGTGAGAAACCAGGGCAGCACTGAGGAGTGAACACCCAAACGCTTTGCAGCCAGGTAGAGCTAAGAGAGGAGTCTCTGACTCATAATCTCCGCTCAGTGCTTCTCTTGTGCTCTAATGAAAATTGTGGCATATTGGTAGTTCTTGCTGCCAAGTGATATGGCCATGCCCTCTCCACAGTATCCAGCTACAAACATGCTTGATGGGCACTCTCCAGGGGGACTGCCTGCGCTGGTTTTACATTGCTAACATATGTAGATACACCTGAAAGCTACAGCCTGCCACTTCTCATGGACCTCGCTGGGGTACCTTTGCTCTTTTGCCACCAAGGGTTAATTTTCTAATGGCTGCTTTGCTGCTGAAGCTGGCCAAGTTTTTCATCGCCTGCAGAGCACCACAAGCTGTGATTTGGAGCCAGAAAACACCATTAATTTTCTAAATAGGAAGGATCACATATGTAAACTGTCTGGGTCTATAACCAGTTGGGCAGGTAGAAGGCAAAGAGAAGGAAAATGGTGAGGGTTTTTTTTCAGATACCAAAGCAGAATAAACCCAAGGCTGCCGGCTGCACTGAAGTTTCTTGGCGAAGCTGGGCTTCCCCTTACCTTCCCCCCCCATGTGCCCCCACCACACACGTGCACTTGGTGTCACCCATGGCAGTGCTCATTTTTACTGGAAAAGGTCAGGTTGATGATTTATTGAACAGTTATTGAAGTTTTTGTACATGAGGCTATATGTAAAAGTTATTGGAAAAATCAAAGAAGGACTACATAAAGGTAATGGAACACAGCTGGTATCAGACTTGGGCCAATGGCCTTTCACACACCAGCCTGCCCTAATCCTGCCCCACACATGTCACTGCAAACATCCAGTTTGTGCCAGTGGAGGGTGATGGGTGGCCTCAGACCTCAACTCAAGCAAAGAGCAGCTGCAAGAGTGGGATCTGGGCGTTTGCTACCTACAGCATTCAGATCATACCCTCCTTCAAACCACCCACCAGCAACTGATGCCACAGAGCTGCCTGATTTTCTTCCGTCAGGCACACACACAAGAATAACGTTTTGCTGTTACAGAGGGAAGGGATGGGGCCCCATGAGCTCTCCTTCCCGGAGCACAGCTGCCCGCACCACCTCCTGTGCCTCGGTTTCTCTATTTACAAGCTGATGTGCAGATACTGACCACAGAGGGGTGCTCTGGATCTTAATTAATTAATTAACGCCTTGTGCAAGGCACTTGGAAGGCCTTTGGTGGAGGGAACTACCAAAGTCAGTTATTATTAAATGGTTTTAAAAAAACCCAAAACAAAACAACTGCAACCCAAAAAAAAAAAATAATAAAAAAAAATCTGTTTTTTGATTGTTTTTCAGAGTCTTCTATGCAACATTTGACACTGTACAGTTCAGCTTTTCACTTTTTTCTTGCCTCTCCACAAGTACATTGGAGCTGCCTTTTCCTCCCTTTGGGAGCTGAAAGGGAGATCTGTCGGCAGGACCAAAGGCTCCCTCGACTGGCAACCATTGTGCGCAGCCTCAGCATCACCTGAGCCACAGGGGACACCCCAACTCTCCAGGGCATAACAAATCCTCAGCCAAGGACCTGGGCAGAACAATTCAATTTTTTTCCAAGTTACTCAATACAGCAGACACAAAGGAACGTGTCTTTTTGCTTTCAGGTGCCGTGCAAATACTGTAGCAATCACTGCCCAGTTGCACTCAACTGCACTGTGACCTCTGAGGGCCTGATCCTACACTACTTCACCACTGCCACAGTCAGCCCAACCACGCTCAATAACCACTGCAGGATTGGGTCCTTAATTAGTTCAATATTCTACCCCTACCCTACCCCCCACCCCCCACCC
>JANHFX010029497.1:33863-58040 GCA_027560015.1 Chloroceryle amazona | reverse complement strand
CCCCACTTTTACCGCTTTCCTACCCAAGAAAGAATATTATTCATTAAGGGCTCAGCAGAGCCCATCAGAGCTCATTTTAGCTGAGCTCTCCCTATGATCTTCCCAAGCCTTTAGCAGGGAGCAAGCCTTGGACTCTCTTTCATGGGCTGCATTGTGACCTGGCTTCAAAGTGTGCAAAGAGGTTCCACAGCTCCCTTTGTGCAGCACAGTCTCTTAATTGCACTTTTAAACACAGTGTAATTTTTGTAATTAACATTATGGTTTCAGAGGGCAGAGAAGCCTGCACTATGCTAATTACAAACTGGAGTAGTTGGAGTAGAAATTCAAGACTCCGCTTGCTGGGGACGAATGCAGTTTTTATGAAGGATTTCAAAGCTCCTCCGTGGGCTCTGTGTTCTGAGTTATCATTAGCATTTGATAACATAAAGAATTTTTATAACGTGACAGATCTCGATGTGAAGATTTTACCTGATAACAGGAAAATTTACATAAAGCCCTTCATTAGCTCTCTGCTCACATTACTGCAAGTGGAAGAACTACAGCGTACTGTCTCCCTGTAAGATGGGGCTTGGGAGCTGAAGAATTTGTGCTTTATAATAAAATTTATAGTATGTTACAAAGAGAGGTTATAATAATCCTCAATGACATTAGGAATCAGAGCAATTCAAAGACTGAAAGAGAGTGCGAGAGGTGACAGGAAAGGATATTTCAGTATCACCTTGCAGCAGAAGACTGTGGGGCTGCAAAGAAGCTGTGAGTGGGAACATAAACCATCCTGGAGCAGATGCTTAAACCACCGCTGCAACACCAGCATCAGAGCCAGCTCCAGAGCACGGTCTGGGACACACCTGGGCTCAGTTATGCTGCCATCACAGACGTTTGGGGCAGTTCTCTGGATGGGGTAAATGGGAATTTATTGTTACTCCTGTTGCCTCCCTACTTGCTCTGTATACAGGCTGCTAGGTGTAGAGCAGTAGCACGTGGCATTATCAACACGGGATGCATTGTTCTTCACAAGGGGTACATTTTCTTTGTGATTATGGATATAATGCATAGCCACGTAACCACATCATCACAGAATTCAAACTTCCCAGAAACCAGTAGTAAAAGTCTATCAGTGTCTCTCTTATGGTTGTAACATCCTATGGCTTCTCCTGGGATGACACAGTAATTCCCAGAAGTCTGCATGGCTCCAAGACCTTTCCATTGCCTGCTGAAGGCTGCCTGTCTGCATCCTGTGGATGCTTTATTTTCTAAATATTTCATGTATGTTATAATCTCCAGTAAATAGCTGACACTGCTCACCAGCATAGTGCCACACTGATTGCAAAAGTGCCTAAGAAAAAAAAAACAACAAAGCAACAACTGATGTGCACTGCCACACTGGACCAACCAGGAGCGCCTCAGACAGGCACCTGAGCAAGTGCGTACACAACCAGACCTTAACAAACTTACCACACTAACCTCAGTTTCACTGGCTTCTTCAGAGACCTTTGATACTATCAGTACCAGCTTTTGAATTTCTTCACAGGCTAAATCTTCCCCAGCACCACCAGCTTTAAATAAAATAGAGCCTCCATCTCTTCCTGAAGGAAACCCAAGCAATCTCGCCAGCTGAGGCACAAGCTTCATTCCTCAAGTCTCCAACTGGATGGCTTTAACCAGATACCTTTGGCAAGTCTCGTTAGCCCTGCTGCACGAGGAACAGCCACACTGGATTTTCAGAGTTGCCTTTGCAAAGCAGTCTCCCTTTCCTCTAGTTTTGTGAACCCAGTACTTGAAGAAACCAAAAAGCAACCTTAGATCAATGATCAAACTTTTGTAGTGGATGGGTTTTATTTTTACAAAATATTTGCTTCCAGCAGAGTGTGTCTTAATTTACGAATGCAGAAATCTGTCATTAAGCTTTGACCCAGCTTCATGGCATTGTCAAATGCAATAACGTATCTTTTAATAGTTTTATATCAAGTAAGGATATAACATATCATTAGTTTAAATGTATTTGCAAGCAATTACCCCCACCAGGATATTTGTGAATGCTCATGCAAAATTGATGAAATTCTGACATGCTTAAACATTGTTCATTTAGCTCTATTCCTTATGTATAGAAAAAAAAAGAATAAATAATTCTGCTGCCACTTGCAAACTACTGTTCGGCATTTTCATTCTGGTCGTGGTTTCTGTCCTGCCTTTAAACTATAGCCCTTGGTGATCATTTGGAAAAACAGTTTCATATATGTTTAATTTTAAATAGATGTACTAGATTATTCATTCCTCTTATTATTGTTCAATGCAGTAATTTAAACATGGACTAGATTTACTGCGTGTCAGCTGCCTTTCTTTTACAAAATGGGATAAATTATTAAATAAGTAGAGGTTGTTTGACAACGGGTTTTCCAGTACTTCACAAAAGAAAGACCTTTGACATCCAGCTGTCTTTTGAAAAGAATAAAGAGTAAATCAATTAAGTCTCTATGCTGTGGTTCAAAAACATGCTGTTATGGCACATTCTTGCTTACCTCGAAGTTGACTTGGGAAGACTCAACCCATTGCAGTTGTACCACTAGGTAAATTATTGATTTAATTGTCAGGTTGCCTTGAAAGCAGCACTCCCTGGCCCAACCACCTTAAATACAGCCATTTTTACAACTCTTCCACTCATTCCTCTAGCTACAGAAAATCATTGATATCAACCTCTGGTAACATTTGCCAACAGCTTGGAAGACCTTTTTACAAAGCCTTTTTACAATCATTTATTTTCGGCTGCATCTAGCAGAGGCTCCGACTTTCTAAGAAGAAATGCCTTTATTGACAATATTGAGGAATCTTTATGTTTATGAGCTTCTCTGTGAGAAGATTTTCACGAAAGCAAAGAGGACTTTAGGTACAAGATGCTCAAAGCATCTAATAATTTAGATGCCAGGATATTCACTGCCAGGAAAACCCCCAAGTTCATGGAAAACTGGATTGGCCAACCCAACAACCAGGGCTAATCTTTTCTTTCTCAGCTGTGTGGCCTCTACACTGCCTCTTTACTGCAAAACACTTGAGGTGCTTTAAAACAAAGAGAAATGGGTCAGCTTAAGATACCCTGTCAGCAGACCAACCGTTTAACCCAAGCAGAATGTAGCTACAAATTAGAAAATGTTTAAAAGGGGGTGGGGGGGAAGTAATTCAAAACAACAGGCATATGCAAGGGGCGTGTTTTGAAAACCAGCCTTGGAATGGTGGGAATTTACAGATGTGGCTATTTTTAATAATTTCTTTGGCTGTGCAGAAACCAAAGATTTTCTCTCAGAATTAAGATTTCCTTAATTTCTCTAAACACCCTTGATTACATCACACATCTTGTTTGTCACATTTTCCCATTCCGAGGTGGCACAAACATTTTACACACTGAGGGACAATCCAGCACATGAATGGAAATCACTAAAATTACACATGGAAACAAATTACATGGCTTTGGAGTCTCCTAAATCCCTTCCTCGCCCATGAAGGATACTACCTCACTACCTTGAGGTTGGAACTTCATTCACTCAAGTTTTTACCATCCCAAGTGACAAGATTTGCATTAGTTCCCCTGAGGGACTGCTCCTGACAGGAAGCTCCTGTACTATTCAGCTCTAGCTTTCTATTTCTCGCTTTTCCCCCCAGGAGAACTGCTTTTTGAGTAGCGTGACAGCTCACAAGAGGTCTTTGGGCCTGAGGACTACCCCAAGGCCACCTGCTTAGAAGGGTGTCAGGGATGTGGGTGCCACCATGAAAGAGGGATATTTTTGAGCCAGTAATTAATTTAAAAATAAAAAATAAAACAAACCAAAAAAATCTAAAGTTCTGTCTTCTGATAAATCCTTACGAGGCTGCAATATTTTGCCTCATGGAAGAAAAAAAGAAGGCAGCAGATGTGGGGTTTTCACCCACATTGTATCTTGGGGAAATCTTGTGTACACCCCCCTTGGGATGCAGCTCCTCAGGATTTCGAAACTCCCACAATTCCACTTTAAAGCATTGCTTCCTGAGAAAAGGTTAAACGAGGTTTAAGTGCAACATAATAAACCTTCACTGTTCATAAAGTTGTGTGATAAATGTGTGTGTGGTTACTCAGTATAAAAGCACTGAGGTCAGCAAGCGAAGCTGGGAGATGACAGCCCCACAGAGACAGATCCTAGCACAGGGCAGCCTGTCCATCAGTGAGACAAGATGCTACAGGTCGCCTCTGGCCCATTCCCGAGATGCTGGATTCCTTGTGCTGGGATAACTCCTCACACACCACACACTGTTTGTGACTTTCAACCCAAATTTCCTGGCTGCTGCCTTACCCCCCCACACACCAGGCTTTCTGACGCACCTTTCATGTGCTTGAGCCTGATGGGGAAAGTGAAGCCACGGCAGTTTCTGTGCTCATTTGTAAATGGGACTTGCTGAGACTCCAAAGTGAAAGACAACTGTGCCAAGGTCAGACTCCTCTTCTCCTGCTCAGTCTGAAAAGCACCTCAAAGCACAAAGGGGCCTGTGGAAGCAAATGGAGTACCGCGCTGCTGATTGTGGTTCAGGTGAGCAGAATGGCACTTCAATTATTATTGTTATTTTAAAGCGAAACTCTGATTGCTAGGGGCATCCCAACTTTCTTGAGCTCATTTTATTATCCCTACATTTATTTGAATAATATTTCCTTTGCTTGCAATAAAAAAATGCCCTATAGCCCATCAGCACAAGTAGAAGTTTATATAAACATTGCATTGTCCTGATGAGTTCAGGTATGAAGCTGTTTGTTTATAGAACTTCTCCAGAATTTGTAATATTTATGATTTGGAAAATGAACCAAGAGGGAAGCATCCTGTATGGCAAGGAGCTGTTTGCCTGCAGATTTGATTCACAACGTGCAGATGCAGTTGCAAATAATCATCTTGTTGGAAAAAAAAATAATAGTAAAAAAAAGTCATAAACTTTACATGTATTCTCCTCCCTTTGGGTGATCAGTGACAGGGCAGTTTTAGTTCTGAGGGAGGTAAAACAACATCAAGGTGGTCAATACCCCTCTTTGCCAGCATTGCAAGAGCATTAAGCTGCTTCTATGTGCGTTGTACGTGTGCATGTGCAACCATCACGTGAAAGAGCAGGATGAGGACAGGTACCCTTGGTGACACACAGGACAAGAGACAACCAGGAGAGGCTGATCATCAACGCAGTAGTCAAGGATCATCCTCTGTAGTGCAGGGATACTGGAAAGAATGTGTTGGCCTGAAGATGTAATGAAGTCTCACAAAGAGTGAAGTAAGTGGGAGAAAGATTCCATTCCTCAGTTATGCTAAGCACAGACACCCAGCTGGTGAGAAGGAAAAGGGATTTCCCCCATGGGACATCTAACAATAAGGACTTGACATCAGCAGCACATCAAAATACAATATTAGTCTAAGTGCCTAAACAAACAAAATAATAAAGTCCTTTTTAAGAGGTTTTGTCACAGGTTGTATCCTTCAAAGCCAATATATACAGAGACCACGCGCATCACTGTGGTGTACATTAACCATGAAACATCATGGTGTGGAAGATCAGATATCTTCAAGAGGGCACTTTTTTCCCCCCATCATGCTGTACAATGCCTACAGCAGATGAGCCATAAACCTAATGTCTTATACGATGTCTGGCAAATGCTTGGTTCCACCAGTAAGGCACTTGTTAGAATAAGGGTTCATCCATAAATTGTGTTTTCACAATAATTTCCTTCAAATTGGATTGTTGTCATGATCAGAGAGCCATTTACTGGAAACAATTGCTAATTACACACATGTCCCCTGTAGGGAGGATGTACAGCAAAATGAGCATTTTGGAAATAATTTCTTGCATTTCATACCTCTTACAATTTCACCCATGGACATTTTCCAATGGACTCAAAAATTCTTCATCTGACTTCAGCAAGAGTTTTGACTCAGCACAGTCCTGTGAGACACTGTTCTGTATGTTTTGGTCAATTAGAAATCAAAACATGAAAACAAACACTCCTTTGAATCACTGTAAAAATCCCATGGGGCACCTTGTCCATCCTGCTGATAACTAAAATATTTTCCTTTCAGTCTATTTCCACCACAGTTTTCACTGGCCAGCATGGCATGACCTTCCAAGGTCTCTTGGGACACCAGTCCACAGATCATTGGACCGTATTTTTTTCCATGGCATCCCTTTTAAGTTTTCCTTAGCCAAGTTCCATCCCATTGCACTTTCCACTTAAAATATCCCTAATAACTCCTCCTACACAAACACTAGTAGCTTTCTTGTCTATCCAAAATCCTCACTGGAGGCACCTTGGATACTTCGGTTCCTAAAGAAGTCAACAAGCCAGATCTGCTAAGGATGGATTTTACCACTCTGGTGAGTAGCTGTGCCTCTGAAGAGGCACACTTACTCCTCATTGCAGGTTCTTTACATAGGCTGCTGTAAGATCCCCTTGCATTGCCGAGAAGCCTTAGTGTAAGCCCAGCTCTGGGTGGAAATTCATCCTGAATCCAAGGCATTCCTGTTTCTCTCCAGAAAACCTATATGCATGCATCCAGAGCACCACCATTTATGGGTTGCATACCTAAAGAGAATGACTACTTCCTCCTTCACAGATGACAAAATGAAACAAATCACCCTGATAATTACAGCAACAGGCTTCAGGACCTGCAAGAACTGTCTGTGAGAATGTGAAATCCTTTTGGCCATACAGTTATGTTGTGAGATCTAAAGAAACCCACGGGTCGCATTTATTCCTGGAGCAACTCATTAATCTCCAGAGATTAATTTGAACTGGTATCTATTAGTGCAGACCAGTTGTGCTGTGTTTCCCACCTGCAACTAAGAACTACAGAAGGTATCCTGGGCTCCAGAGGACACCATTTTTCTCTTCAGCTGTATGGGATTCTTTTAATAAAGTTATAATAGGAGAGAGTAAGGAATACCATTAGTTTGTTTAGAGATGCAGGGACTTAGGCAAGAGTCAGTCAAAGCAGCTGGTGTAAAACATTCCCCATCAGGAAATGCCATTTTGTCAGATAAGAACTTGGTGCAGAAGCCAGCATGTTTTGATAGAATTTCATTTTGAACAAAACTGAACCACGGTGTTTTGGTGAGAATAAACTCTAAAATTAAATTTCATTGGAACAGAGCAAGTCAATTATTCATTGCAAAAGTTGTTCTGAACTGTTACTTTACATTATATCCCTAATTATAAAAGAAAAGAAATACATAATTGGAATGAAACCTTTTGATTTATTGAACTAGAACATTTTGACTAATTCAAAATAGCATGTCCTAGAAATGTGTTTTTCACAGGCAATTTCAACTTTGTGCTTTTGTTCCAATTCAGAACAAAACTCTACATTTTGAAATCATAAATTTCCCAGTTACATGGAAAAAATGATGCATAAGAAAACCAAGCAGCTTACACAAAACAGATGGCAACATTACACATAACTACCTTCTCCAGTGACTTCTGAGCAGCTTTAAGGACATCTGAACAGCCAAAATAGGGCATTGAGAAGCAGAGGAAGAAACAGGACGGTGTTAGAAATGAAGTCAGATAGGAAATGCAATGCTGCTCTCCAAGAGAGGTATCATTGGGGGGTGCGTAAGGATGCGCAACACTCAGGGAAACTAAGTGGGACTGAAAGCTCAGTGCTCAAAAGAAACCTTAGGCATCCCTCAGTGACACCATTATTATGATTTATACGTGAGTTTGCTCTGAAGGAAGTTAGTTAACAGTCTGTTGACCACTTCCTTCATTACATGCTAAAGAGTTTATGTTTTTTATTTCATCCACTCTTAATCATGGCTCACAAGTCATAAGAAGCTGAGAGATCTTGACCACAGCTTCTGGCCCTAGGTGACTGAGAGTCCTGCTAAGCCATGGTGCTGTGGGAACAGGATGGTGCCTCCAAAAACCGTGTTCCTGCTACAAAATGTGTCACCACCTCTACTACTGCTCACTGATGCCCCATACAGCTGCCTGATGGCATACACCCTTCAACGAGCAGGTCAGAGATGCCTCAACAAATCACATGCTGGAGGAGGTATGAATGAAACTTGTTCTCTTCAAACAAATGGCAGCTCCAGTGGGGAGGAGTTATCACCAAGGTCTCCAGGATGCTCCTCACACTCTCAGACCCTTCTCCATCACAGAACAAGCTGCAAGGTAACATATCCATCGCCAGAAATGTTCATAGTGGAAAGGAAAAGCAGTGACCAGGCTATTGAGTAGTTAATTACACAACTGTTACCTAATGATCCTATTTTGCATGATTTTAATAATGAGTAAAACCAAACTGTTAAGTTGCACTTCCTACCACAGCAAAAGTGAGCTATAATTGTGTAGAGAATAATTGTATGGGTGAAGTGTGCCCTATATTATAGGAGATTAGAATAAAGTGCTCTAATATTCAATGTCTTAGCAGGTGCAAGCACTTACCTGGGCAATTAAATTCTTCTTAATATACAAATCACAGCCAATGAGACTATTGGCATGACAAACTGTTTCTTTCAGGACATACTGTGTTTGTCTAAAATAGATTTTTTGTTTGCTAGCAATAATTTCTCTAACTTTTGTTTGAAGAGAAAATTACTAAACGCAGACTCATTTGCAGAACATTCTTAAAATGATATACTTTAATATATTTTAACATTATATCTGCTAGGCACTGCTGGCCTGGGTTGAATCGAATTTGGCCTTGAAGTAACAAGCAGATCATGGAAAGCATGCGAAATTTTCTTAACTGAGGGATTCATTAAGTTCATTAAATTCATGCCTTTGTGCTCAGAGTATTCTATAAATATGAACAGCTAAAATAAGTGCAAGGTTTCCTCTCAGATTTGAAGAAAAGCATTTTTCCAGTTATTCTTGAGCTATTTTGCAACTTCAAAATTGAAGAAAACTCAACTCTGCCAACATCCCGCTCTGCAAGTAAAACTGCAGCATATTAATAGTTTCAGATCCTTGCTACCTTTCAAGCTAGTATGATTTTGCATCCAAATACCAACTGAAAGTGCAACAGAAAAAACTTCCAGTGATTTTAAAGAATGAAGGCAGAGAAGTGAGCTTTGTCACCCAGGTCCACCACTTCTCCCACTGGCATACACAGCTCAGCCCAGATCCTATGGTTCTACTCTACAGGAGAAGGGCAGGAGGTGCTGGATCACCCATACACCCACTTCTCAGATTATTATGACCCAAAAAAGCAATACGGGTGAGGACCGCAAATTAAGAGTTTGGAAAATGACTGTTCCTTTCTCCTTATTGCCTGGTGGAAAACCATTCTGGTGATTGCCCCATCAAGGAATAAAAGCCTGGCAGCTTCCTCACTTAATTCACACCCTCTGCCTGTGGGAAGAGGTGCAAACATCACCTCCTGGAGCTGCCTCCCGGGGGCGGGGGGAATTTGAGAAAATCCTCTCCTAGAAGCTTTCCTGGAAGACCCATTCAGGTCCCAGGTTCACCTCCAATATTTGCAGTGATGGGGACAGGCCAAGCCTGGATGCACCAGCAGGGATTGCAGTTTTTCCGATCTTGGAAACAGGACAGGGGGAGGGGAGGGATGCTGAGCACCTGGAAGAAGCTGGAATAATTTAGAGCTGAATGCAAACCTATGGCTGCATGAGAACTAAGTTGTGTGAAGGCCAATGGGGACATACGAAAACAACGTGCAACCACAGAGCAAATGATACGATGGACATTGTGCAAGATCACCACGTTGGAAAGTCTTCTAATGTCCTGCAGTGGCAACAGACTAATAGCAGTTTGCATACTCACACAGAGTGTATTCAGCAAACACCATATAGATGAGTATTTGGCTGGAGATTGGGAGCACTTCAAACATTTGGCAGGTAACTGTAAGTCCCAAGTGAGATCATCTGCTCCTTTGAAGAGGCTAGTGTTTTCCACACAGCTTTGTTTCAGTAAATAGGTAGGAATACTCAGAGCATGGTTAATTAAGACAGAAAATAATTTTTCATCACATGATGGCCATGGTCTCTTCCACCTCAAGGGAGGTTTCATGACTTTTTAAACCACACATCTTAAAAAACACACAAACACCACACCACAAACAAAAGCAACCAACCAACCAACAAACCAAAAATGAACAAGTAAACAAAAACCCCCAAAACAAACAAACAAAAACCACCAAAACCAAAACAAACAAACAAAAAAAAACACACACACAAAAAATCACAAAACAAACAAACAAACAAAACACAACAACAACAGCAACAACAAAACAGCAGAGAGGCAGACACCTGCAAAACGTAACTTGCATGACCCATGCTGGACACTAAATGGTCACTCCTCAGAAGATGTCTCTATATATAACTCAAATAGGAAGACTCGGGATACTGTCTTGGACATACAATTCTTAGATAGCTGAACTTGAGCAGGATGTTTAACTTTAGGTTAGCAATAATATTTTTGTTAAAAATAACAAAGTAAGTTTGTTGTTGTTGTTATCATCTAGCTCCATCTCTGCAACAAGCACCAGTCCCACCAATGCCTTTCTCCATGTCCCAGACCTCCAAGAGGTCTTCCTATACAAGTAGGAATGGGCAGATTGTGCCCTGCTCTGTATCTGGGAGATTGTTATCACAGGGATTGTAGTAATACCAAAGGACCTTCTCCAGAAGACCCTTCCCATGATGCACAGCAAACCTTGCTGGAAAGAACATACAGAAGACAGCTAGAGAAAGTAGCAGCCACCCCCTTTGCTGAGGGGGTCATTTAGCTGATCCAAAATTCCCCCAAGAGGTTTTCAAGTCCAGATCCCCCGCATCCTTCTTTTTTAATGCTTATGTCATTAACCACAGCATACTTGTTTGTGGGTTAACAAAAAGAAAGACATGAGAAAACCCCTGAAGTGACCCGTGCCTAAAAAATAAATAAATAATGCAAGCTCTGAGCCTCTCTGCTTCTGCTGCAGAAGCAATTTAATACTGAGCTTTGGTTCATACCCAAGCTACTCCTTAAAGAAGCTTACCACACTTCAATGTTCCAACATATGCCCAGTATCAACATTTTTCCTCACATTCTCTTCCAAGGAGCTGGGAAATACACATCTGCAACTGCTTTACATACTTTTTGCATTCTCATTTCCTAGGCCAAAAGTCTTCCACTATCAAGCCACAAATTAATCTAATTATTTGGATATTTAAGCCATTTAGGCTCAAGTCAGCAGACAGTTAGGCCTGTGTCCATATTCCCTCTGCAATGTGACTGCTGGGGGACTATTTAAAGATAAGCATATGCCTAAGTGCTGTGCTGAATGCAGCCTCTCTATCTTCAGAGGTTGCCTTTAAACAAACTGGTTTTAAGCAAGTAAAGAACTGCCTTAGGATAGAAAAACAGAGGATGGGAAGGTATTTACCAGGTGTCACAAACATGCTGTAAAAGGAATAGATTATTTTTAACAAAAATACTCAACATATGGCTGAAATAGCTGGAATAATTATGAGAATGGAACAATAAACAAGTAATATTTTTGTAACTCATCATATGGCAACTTTGACAAGTTTGAAATGTATTTCACCTTTACCATCACCTTTAAAAGGCTGGTGAATGATAAATTAGTGGCTTTTTTCCAGAGCACAAATGCAAAGTTGTTAGGCTCTGCAAGGGGCGAACATTAGGCCAGTCTTGCCTTCACTCTCTGGTTTGTGTGGCCTACAGAGAAATGATTTGCAGAAAGAACCAGTGACCAAAAAATAACACAGCACGAGGCATGCAATACCGTAAATAGTTAAATGAAACAAAGTAAGAGTGAAAGCAAACTGTAAGAATATCATGTTTCCAACTGAAATGTGGGCATTTATATGCAATCCTTAAAAATGTTTAAAGAAGCTAAATTATCCAGCCCCATTATTCTGATGTTCAAATTCCACACATGACTCCGCTTCAGGGGAAGGGCAGAAATGTGACACCCCTTTGGGGACTACCCTGGGATAGCCGCTGGAGGGGACACCCCAGCAGAGCACTGAGGGAAGGGTGTACCATGAGCAGCTCTGAGACATTTGGGATGGAGCCCTCGCTTATCCTGGAGAAGCAGCAGGAAATTATGGGGCCCTTCTGCAATGTGTTTCCTAAAACACCAGTAAGATCCTATAAACTGCCCCAGTAAGGCATGAGGTGTTGGGTTGGTCCTTTTCTGTGCCTGAAGTCCTGCTCCACGGTGTGTAGTGGTGCCAGGAACTCCTGCACCACCTTGCTGCGGCTCCATCCTCCGCCACCCACTCACTGCATGACCCTGCCAGTGCTCATGATACATCGTCCCGTCACCCTCACCGTTTACAGCAAAAAAGCTATTTAGCCGGTGCCTGCAACCCTTCAGCCTGCAATGCCTTGACAGCAGAGGTTATACGAAAAAAAAAAAAAAAGAGAGAGCGGGAAAGAAAGAAAGAACAATGTGCAATCGGCACTACATTAGAGATGGAAAAAGTACTTAAAGCCTGCAACATTCATCAAGGCTGAATACATAAATGCCACATTTTGAATAAGCCAAGCAAAAGACAATGACAAAGGAAAGGCGCATTGCTTCAGGAATCTCTATCATTTTCATTTGCTGCTGTCAGGAACCTGTTTTTTGCCTCTCACTCTATCAGCCATTATAGCATTAATGAAGTAACCTCACATAGTTATTGACTGGCTTGTCAGAGTCCCTGCCTGATCCCTTAATAGAAACCATTGGTCTTCAGTTAAAAATGGGGTGAGCTGGGAGGTGCTGTGGGCATGTGCTGAATTTCAAGTGCACTCCTGAGGTTATCAAAAGCCATGAAATGCAAATTATTATATTTTTTAAACACACAGATTTCATGCAACTGAGCATATAAAATTGACTAATACTGTACTTTATGCATCCCTAATAATGTTTCCAAATATGCTCTGCATATGATCTTTCCCCAGAAAGTTGTGGGTGGTATTTGAATGAGCAGAAACGGCCCAGTTTTATTTTGTGAATAGTTTCCTGGATGTTTCAAGTCTCTGTTCCTTCTAATAAAGGTAATGTTGATGCACTGTCTGTTCAAACAACATGGGTAATCCTTTGTCTGAATTTCTGTCTCTGATCAAAATAATTTTTCCTTCTTTTTTTTTTTTTTTTTTTCTTTTCCCTTTCCTCCTTTCATAAAGCATTTTAAGTCCCAGGACTAGCAGATTCTCATTTACTAGAAACTGAGGGTTGGCAGAGAGTTCTAGAAATAACTTCTTTTCCCAGAAGGTAATAAATCCAGAGAGTAATCTAAGCCGCCAATTTGTTAATTCCAGTACACCGCATTGCCAGCAATATGGGCAACATTACCGAATCAGCCTGGGTTGACAAGCAATTGGTACCTGTGAGATGTCTGTGCAGAGCGGGATGCAAGAGCATCCTCACGTATCTGCCTGCTGAGGACAAGGCAGACGCCAAGAGTTTGCCAGCTTGGCACCTGATACGGTGCATGAGCCAGGAAAAGCTACGGGGTGACCTCTATGAGGGAGGAGCTGGGGCCTGTGGTCTGACGATTTTCATTATGGCTCTTAATGTAGTGCCCAGATGATGTCCTCTTTGCACATCTGTGATTAGCTAAATTGTGGCTAAATGACAATCCCAAACCCTGCAGCCCTGCTCTGTGTGAAACCTACTTCAGCAAATCAGTCAGTTTTCTGGAGTCAAACTTTACTTGCAGGTAGAATTTTAAAGCCTTTCATCACCACAAATAACCCTAATAAATGTGCTTCTCCCCTGTCTTTCTATTCAGGAGAGTCTCGAAGGTTAAACATTACGCTGATGGTAACAAGAAACCTCACATCTCACTCAGCATAGACAGCAGCAAGAGGAAGAGTTGTTCAGCCAGACCTGATTTGAGATTGTTCAGACCTCTTGGGTCCACAAAACTGGGTTGGTGTTCTCAGAAGAACAAGCTCCCATAATAATTGTGGTCTTCTCTTATTTCTGATTAGGCTAAAAATTCTCTGAGAACAACTCTCACGGTGCTTCCACATCCCTGGCCTGAAATTAAGCACATTTTTCCTAATGAATACTCTATTTATCGATTTGGTGACAATTTTTCTGAGCCTGAAATATTATGAAATTCTTCAATTCCCCCTCTCTTCACACCCTGCTTTCCCCAATTAATGATTTGCAGGCTGTTTCCCTCCGTAAAAGACATTCCTTGTGTAAAAACATTTGGTGGGTAGCATGTTAGGAACTCCTTTCGTTTACCCTATTTCCAAAATCCTCCCTTAGCCCTGCATGCAGCACTGGCAGCGTATGCACTCATCCCCTCACACAGGCCTGGGAGAGCCTCGGGGCACCCTAAAGCCTTGGCTGCTCCAAAACCAGGGGAAGGGGGTTTGCAAAGCTCTTTGAGGGGACCACAGCACCACCCTAGATTACAAACACCCTCCAAACACGGGACACCCCAGTGCTGGTTCTTAACAATTGTCTGAACTCCCTGCAGCAGGTACATGCTGGCACATATTTCCAAAGCTGGTTTTGTAAGGGAAGTAGAACTTGGCTGAAATACTTGAGATTAGGCTGAACTGTGCAGCTCTCCCAGACACTGGGCTGGAAGACCATGGTCTATTAAATGTCTTCATCATGGGCTGAAGCCCAGAGCTCCCTGCCAACGCTCAGCATCCCGAGCACTGCTAGATGAGAACTAAGTCCCAGTTGTCATCATCATCATGCAAAATAAGCTTATTTGGGCTGAAAACAAACAAATTTGGTCTTTGTATATGGGGGAAAAAAACCCAGCATAACACCACTTTCTAGTCAATTCAAGGTCCACGAGAGAATAAATGGATACACAACTCCCTCTGCTCTACACGAAAGCTCACAAACAGTTTAGGTGGTTGGTTTTAGTCCAGTGCAAAGTCCAAGTAAGGCAACAAGTGTCTTTTAGGTCTACTCTCAGATGAAAAGCGCTCGAGCAAGCTTGCATGCTAACTATTCAGAAATGGGGGCAGGGGTGTCAGGGACTAAGATTGGTGTAGAATCTTACTTCCTGGACTGATGTGTCCACCCCTGTTTATAAGATCTGTTATCTTTTGGGATTTCTTTTATTTTTGACCTTTTTCCTTCAGGACACACTGCTGCCGTGTTTGCAGCACAAAAAAGCCACACTTGCTCACAGCTTACTCTGCAGCAGTGGCTCAACGAGTGGCCCATATATAGAACATCACTGCCAAGAGCTCATCAGTTCTGATCTTCTAATTGTGCGTAATGATTGCTGAAAGGAACCAAACAATCATGAGTGAACTTCGGCTTCCTTGGTAATTTATATTGTTATTACAGAATTGTTAATAATTATTGGACTCGGGCAATCTAGGAAGTATCAAAGATTTTGAGCATCTCCAGGAAGATGTGCAGCCTGCACAAGTCCTGTTTCACGGCTTCCAGCTTTGTCTTTATTTTGAATGTACCCCTGACTAATGTCCACCCTGGTATGAGCCCAGAAAAGCTTCCTAATTGTTTGCAAGAAACTCTGACATACAGAGATTCAGCCTTGAGACAATCTTTGTTTTGGGGACGTGCTCTGTGGTCCTCAGTGAACCACGCACAGCTTTTGTGCATCGCAGCTGCCACCACAGGCAATATCCAAGCAAGGGCTGCTTGGGCATTACACTGAATTTTCACACGAGCGGTGCAAAACTGAAATTGTTCTTCAAGGTTGCTCAACAGCAAGTTTGTGATTGCATTCACTGAATGCAAACAAAACAAGAATTTTGTGTTTTGTCAAGTGCAATACATTTGGCATGCAAAAGCTGTGTCTTCAGGGATTTTTTTTTAAATAAGTAGTCTGAATGTGTTGTAAGAGACAAAGTAATTAACATTCACTCAGCCCAGCAGGGCAGCAATTTAAACTTTTACAAGGAGTCAAAGTTCAGGATGCTGCCCTGCCATCAACTTTCTACATACAGAAGGGATACAGACTGGAATATCCAAATGTTTCAAGCGTCTCTGGGTTATTTGAAACTCCAATAGACACACATTATTATGGGGAAATTGCTTAATCTGCTCTAGGATTTACTGGTATTGTATGTTCAGTATGGAGGTCTTGAAGGGTCAGAAAGGACTCCGCTTGTTGAAAGTATTTCATACCATATTAAAAAGTTTCTGACCATAACTTTAATCCTCAAAATCATTACACTCTATTTTTATGCAGACATGCATATAAAAGCATACTACAAAATGAATCTGTGTTTACACCCGATCCACAATAATTGCAAAAAGGAAGGAGGCAACGCACTCTGCTGCTCACTTCAGTCCAGGAAAAGGCAAGTTTGTTGTCATATAAAGCAAGTAAATAGAAAAGTCAGAAGAAAAAAAAAATAAAGCCCTACTGTGTTGGATTGATTTGAGAGTAAGTACATGCTGCCAGAGAAGCAGATCCACCCCCCCCACCCCGTTAGGCAGTTATTTTTACAAATGTACAATGTGAGTACTGCTTAGAGCTCGTGGAAGAAAGAGTATTCCTCCCCGCCCCCATTTTTTTGTTCATCCTGCCCTTCACTTTCCATGGCATGACCCCACTCATGGAGGGATGGTATGAAGAGGCTTGGGAGGGGACAGGGCGGACTGCAGCTGGTCACAGGAGAGACAAATACTTTGTCCTGCTTAGCATAATTATCTGGGGCTTTCAGAGAGAAACCAGTACTGATTTTTTTTTTTCTTGTTCCCCCACCCACTCCAGACTTTCACTTGTAACATCAGCTAAAACTAACTAGAGAGGGGAGATAAGGACGACGTATCATAACACTTCTTTTGTAGACAATTCTTACTCAGTGAAAGCAAAACAGCTTGAGCAGGAAGGAAACCTGGGTACCACAGACATAAATAAAAGAAAAGACCCGTGTGAAAACCAGTCCCATCTAATTGTCCTGAAAGTACTGTCATTATTCTTCTGTCTTTACTTGGTAAAAAAAAATGCTGAAAAATTTCATTAGGAGTTTTGGTGGCATCCTTGCACCTCAGAGAAATAAATCCAAAAGCAAAAGCAGAAGGAAGCAGTGCACCAAGATTTTAGGCCTCTTGCAGGAACAAGAATTAATTTTGTACATCCCCCACCTTTACACCAGTTTCAAACTAAAATGAAAACACAAATGCTTTGTTTACAAACAAAAGTAACCATTCTCAGGTTTTTACTACTTATTTGCCAAGCTAATCAAACACAAACAGTTCAGCTTGTTCCCATCTCCTGAAGACGAAGGACAGCAGACATTCCATGTAGAAAATCAAGGAGAAACACCCCTCCACCTCCCCACCTTCACTTTACAAAGGGCATTTTTGGCCTTTCCATTTTACATAAAAGAGCACAAGACATTAAGTAACTTTTCTGAGTCAGTAATGCGGTCTGCCCCATGCCTGTATGAGGAGGTGGGGATGGCTAAACATGTGCTTCACTTCCTTAACGTACCCCACAGCACCTCCCTCCTAAAATGAGACCAACTTGTTTTCCCAGCCCCAATGCAAATTTGTACTAAATTAAGTCATCAGGAGGTCCAAAGAGTTTTATTTCTTTTCCTTCCTCATTTCAAGCTTACCGGAAATAGGTCTCCTAAATGTTTCTGAATTAGCCCAAATGAAGCAGAGAGAAAAGAATGACAACAACAACTAACCACATGAGATTTCCAAGACTTCTTTGTCTCCATGAGGCTTGAAGAGCTCAGACACCTGTCTGACTACTGAGCTCTAGCATTTTTGGAAACCATATGAGACCAAGGGGACCTTGTCCAGCAAGGTCAGTGCCAGCAGCCCTGCTAGCGCCCACGGCTGGGGTGCAAGGATTTGTCACCCCACTGTCCCTGCACAGAACCCTTAACCCCAGAGCCAAGATTTGCTAAAAAAAAAAACAAAACAACGCTCTTTTCTTTGCCTTCATTAAGACCCATTCCCATCATAAGTTCAGACAAACTCTTAAGTTTTCTTTTTTCCTGCCACAAGTGCATTTGCTAATTGCGAAGTAACTTGTTTTAGTGTCACAGGCTTTAATTAAGCATAGTTTGTCTAGAATAGCTTCAGGGGTTATTTATTATTTATTAAAGAAAGGTTAGTTATTTACTGGGGGTGCAGGGGGCAACATCTGTAGTTCCAGCTTCACAGAATAAATCACACAGCCCATGTCTGAATATGATTTAGGACATTAGTAGATTACTATTGGGGTCAGGAAAAATATTTCTTTTCTTGGTAAAATGTTACATAATAAGGGTATTTTTGGTAATTTCACGTCTCCCTTGAAGCTGTGGTTGTTTCTGGTCACTATTCAAGGACAAGACATTCGTTTTGTTTAGGAAGAAATATAAACCATGGATCTTCCTTTGGTCCTTATGTGTGAGAGTACTCTAACATCACAGTGACTGGCACCACAAACAGTGCACAGCATGGGACAGGCTGCTGAAGTCCCCACCACGGACATTTTTCCCTACCCTCTGTCAGAGTGAACAATTCACCACCACATGCAAGGCCATGTCCTGTGCAAATGGATTTGTGTGCAGGGACACGTTCTCCGGGAAGTGGTAGGACACACTGTAGACCAGTTCCTGCTGCAGAGAAGCTCTCCATGAGCAGGGGACTATTAAACAGCCATTTTATAGGGCAGGAACCTATAAAGCCAATGAGGGGCCCATAAAGCCATGCTAAGTCATATTTTTGCTTTTTTTTTAAATTAAAAAAGCTTTAACTTTCCCCTCACCACTTCTGGGCTGAATTGGTTTGATCCAGAGAGGTAGTTTCGCATAAGAGCAACCACTTTATATTGAATTAGGGGATTTCTCATGCAACACATCTCACCAATTACAAGGCAGGGATGCAATCCTATGATTTATAATACATTATACTGTTAAGTAATATAACATTATAGATACAATTTGTACCTATCTCTCCATGGATTAGAGAGGTGGCACATGAAGAGTGGATCATTAAACAGCAGCGCGAGGCCAGGGGCCAAGCACTTCTGTTTAACAAGCTGCTCCAAGTACCACCTCTCTAATCCATGGAGAGAGAGAATAAATTGTTCCTGTATCTTGTTATAAATCATGTTCTTTGGGGTTTTCTTTCCTTTTTTTTTTTTTAATTATTCTTAGTTTAAAAATAATAATAAAAATAACTTCTGTTATGTCTTTCCGGGGCTGAACTCGTTTAAACTGCAGGCACTTCTGTTCCGGAAAGGGTCTGAAGCCAGACTGTATTATTTACAATCTGGCCAAATTAGAGGGTGGTATGGGGGAGCAAATTGGCTGCACCATCCCTCTGGGTGAGGGAAGATACCTTCTTGGCCACACCAGGCCATTCAGTGGCTGAAGCACCCATGTCCTCCCAGTCGCAGTGGCATGGAAGCTCAGGCAGCCAGAGAGGACAACCATCTCCAGCTGCCCCAAGAGAACGGGCTGTAAATGGCAAACACAGAATCACAAAATCTTGTCTAAGAGACAAGAGCTTCAGATACATCCTTGCTTCATTGGGAAGAGATGTCTTGGGAGAACTCAGTAGCCCATCAGCACCCAGTTTGCACAGCACACACCCAACATAAACCCCACCAGCAGTCATCTGAGTGACACCAATGCCTTCCTGGGTGGTGACACCATATTTCCAACACTGACATTCCCCGAGGCTAAATAATTGTGTCACTGTTCCCACATGAACATTAAAAAGGGTCTATGGCCAAGTAAGCCAAGGTCTTTGGGAGGACAGAGTTGACATGGTGGTATTTCATTGCAGAGTGTGCAAACCTGCTCTGCTCAATGGCCCCCCCGTAGCAGCTGAAGGTGAGCTCTTTGACCTCGATCTCTTCTGTTTATATTACCTCTCTAGGGTCAATAAACGCAGATATAAACATCAGGCTCTACAGACAATACATCGCTTTATAACACTGGTGCCAATATTAGGGTTCCATGCCTCAGCTTCCAGATTTATTAAGCTCCATTATAATTCCCTTAAAGATGACAACACCTTTGTATAACAGTACAGTTGCTTGGCTCCTGAGGAGGGTAGCACAATGAAGGAGGTTGAAGATATAAGGGCACTGTTAGGCTGCCTTATGGACTAACTCATCATGTGACAAGTTATTGATTTCTATTGACAATTTCATTGTAATGTCAGAATGTAACCTGAATTCATCTTTCATCCACTTCAAAAGTAAACAATGACCCTTGGAATAGCAAAAGAGGATAGTGATAGAAAAATAAAAATAATAAAAAGAATACAGCTTTTCCTCAAAAACAAACGGAGAACCAAGACCGCTCAGCAGCTACACAAAGCAGAGCAAACTATTAATAGAGCACATAATCTGACAAATTCTATCATCGCTTCCATTTGCAAATTATTCACCAATCTACTGTCATTCATTCAATTTGTTTCAATTTATGAAACTATATTAAAATAGCATTATTCCACAGAAACTATTTTTAGCCTAAGAAAAATTTCCAAGTGATATTTACAGTGTTTGCTGACATCATCACTTCAGCCATGATAAGGTGCCATCACTGTCCCCTGGCTTAACAAGCAGCTCTTAAATAAACAGGGATTGGGCCATACTACAATCAGACCTTCAATGCTGTCTATGTTTGAAAGAGAAGATAAAAAGGAAAGGCTGTCAGGACTTGGAATTGGCACTACATTACATTTCTATTAATAAAGAACGGCAATCAGCTCTAAAATTAATGTGGATCTGTTATCTCTTCACACACACAAAGAATCTGTGTCTAACTTGTTCACATGGTCTACGATGCAAACGATGGGGCTGAGTCATTCTTTTTTCTGTTTGATTACCTCTGTGCCTTTGCTCTGGTCTTGTATGTCTTTCTGTAGCAAAGCATGTGCAGTCATGTAGGATAAAGATCTGTCAGCATGGTCCCTCTCTGCGTTTCTAGACACTAGACAGACATCTTTCATATGCCCACAAAATGCCTATTGAAACTTCTAGGTTTTGGCCACCTGTTGCTCTTCACCACTATTATTTAGTGGACATGAGTTTGCACATGGTACAGGTTAAAAGTTTTCCTGGATTTAGGGCTAAGATACTTCCAAAGTCCCTCACAACTATCAGACACACTGGCAGATGGGAACACTGAAGTATGGATGGATTTCCACACCATGCTGAAAAAGAAAGACACCCTGGAGCCTTTAAAAAAAAAAAAAAGGAAAGAAGGAAAATACACCTCTTTGTTTCAGTTTCATGGGATTCAAATGATTTATAAAAATTCCCTAAGCAATTTTCCTGCAGCACAGCTCCCTAATGAGGCTGGGGAACCAGCTTCTCTCCACACTACCACAAATAGCTAGTCAGGACTGAACAAAAGCTTTCTTGGCTGATGCAGGTCTGTGACACGCATAGAAGGTACACTCAGTCTTTCAAGGTGGAAAACATGATACTGATGACAAGCTGCTGGCCCCAGTTTAGCCAGCAGCCAGCCATCCCATTACATACTTTTAATTTTGATACATTTGTTTTGGGCAGGTTGCTTTTTTCAACAATGGTTACCTGAGATCTTGTATCAAATGGTTATCTTCAAGCAATCTCAGATGGAATAAACAGTAAAGAAAACATCAAAAAATTAACACTTGCCCCATAAAGTTTTGGCATATATGATCTCGAGATGCTTTATGATATTCGCTTGGAACAACTGGGAAGCACAAGATAAAAATGCTTCATAAGTCTGGAGAAAACAAAAAAATAAAAACAATACCATTACAGAAGAAGGAAACAAACCAAGCAGGAAGAACTGACGAGGCAATTGCTGATAGGGAAATTGTATCCCTTTTAAAACATTATCTTATGCATTGTCTGTCTTGTCTGTCCAAGTGACATCATCTCTCCAGATACAGCTCATCTAGCTACTCAGAAGCAAAAGAGAGTCATCCTGGGATATTGTTACATCCATCTCTCACAGGGAAAAGCCTGACAGTGTCTGGGACATCTTGGCAAGAAGCAGCAACAAAGAGCAGCCAGGAAGAGAAGCAGGGAAGAGATGTATCTTGATAGACACCCCCTCTCATTCTTCTCCAACCTCCAGGCCCAGCTGGACTCTACGTCCCAACTGCTCTTCCCATTAGGATGTGGGAAGCACACGGCTGGCAATGCACCCGACAGGCTTGAAGGGATCTGAGAACACCCTCAGGTTCACAATCACCCGAAGTTTGCCAAATCATTTCAGCTCATCTCTAATTGTCAGTGATCTCTATTAGCTCAGCAGTGTGACTTTGACATAAGGATGAACAGAAGGGTTGTTACTGGCTAGTGATAGGAGAGGAGCTTCTGGTCCAAGGAAGAAAAGCATCTTCCATGGCAGAAGGAGAATCTTTTTTTCCTTCCCACAGAGACTATACTATGTGGAAGACTAACTGTCAGAGGACAAAGGGACTACACAATGGATGTCCATCAGCTTAAACTCTTCCTAATATCATATTAAAAAAAAAAAAGAAAACAGCTTCACTTTAATGCTTCACAGATCCATTTTATAAATCATCTCCAAAAGAACAAATGGGGGGGGGGTAAAATAGCACCATGCACAACTACTGCATTACAGCATGACTCAATTACACAATTTGAGCCCTCAGCTACAGGAGATGGCCTGCTTGATGGTGACAGCTCCTCCTCCAGAGCCCTTCCCTCTCAGGTGACTGGTCCTTTTGACACTCAGAGCCATGGTGCAACTTTCCCCATGCCAACTCTAGCTATATATATGTAGTTGGAAAGAAAAGGCAGAAGAGAAAGAAGAGTCTTGACTAAGGGCTAAAACTGCTCCAAGACCACATTTTCTCAGATTATGCCAAAATTCTGATCTTTCCACCTTATTTCCATGAACAACCCCCCCAAGTTAATAGGACCTAAAAATACTCCAAACACATTTTTGGTTTTGCAAACAGTGTTTCATTCATGCATGTCTGCCTGGTGATGCATCATTACAATTGTAATGAGATAGCTGCCAACCCTGGAAGGGTATATTGCTCAGTGTACCTGGAATGCTGAAGAGGGACTGAAGCCATTATATGAGATTAAAATTAGTTTCACTATACAGAAATAAGAGAGACATTAAGTCAGGCCTGGAGCTAGAAGTTACTTGAGCTTCCCAAACAGTCCAGGGCCACAGCCACACCTGCTTTAGACTTAAATTTTTGCCAATATAACAATGAGTAAAAGTTTCCCTTAGATCCCTGGATTGACCTCAGTTATACGTTAGCTCCTGGGATGGGGTCAGGCATTTCAATGCAGCAACAGCACCCACTCGCAGAGATGGGCAGCTTTGCTGCTGGAGAGGAAATGTACCACAAACAGGGAAAATAAACCAACCCTAAATTAAAGTGCTTCCAACAGAACACAATTAGACTACATAATGTTTACTTATCTTATATACACTCAGAAAGATAAATGTCTAGTAAAAACCACAATCCACTATTAAACAGCTATAAAATACTTCGCTGTCTTCCCATTTCAAAAGCTCCCACAGTATAAATAGTGGTCAAAAGTTCAGTGAACTGTCTTGTAGTCTGGTGCTCCATTCAAACCCTGCTATTTCCAGAGAGTCTCCTGACACCGTATCTAATTTCCAAAATGAATATGCTTTAATTTTCCTTCTTCATGCATTGTGCTTTTTCCTCATTTAAAACAGCAACAGCCTCTGGCAGTAAAGGACATCACATTTCTGTGTGAGATGAAGCTTTTCCCCCCCCTATATGCAGGAGAATGGCATGGGTCAAGGGAGAAAAAAATGTATGCAAAAAACATCACACCCCACTGACCCCAGTATATTTTACATTACAATTTTGCCATTTCCAATATGGGTTCATTTTGCAGTGGACCATATCAGCCATATTTCAGGATTTATACACACAAAAAAATAAGATAAAAAAAAAATAAAATCAGTACCTGGAGCATTGTCTGCATACCTTATGTCCTAATGCAATATATGGATTGTCTTATTAATGTGTAGTGTAGCTTACAGAGAACACAGAGGCATGCAGGGAATACTTATTCATGCTGGGGAGGCAACACAGGTGTACCCAGTGTGCATTTGTATATACATTCAATTATAGCTGCAGATAATATGCACATGCATTTTTATGTCTTAAAACCCAGACTTTTCTTTGCTGCAGGTGAAACCCCTGAAATCAGGGGGATCTTTATTTTTTTGGGGGGGGGGGGGGGGGGGGGTGGTCCCGGTAGGCCGTCCCTACCTGGCCCATTAAA
>JANHFX010029497.1:0-33763 GCA_027560015.1 Chloroceryle amazona | reverse complement strand
TCCTTTTTTTTTTGCGTCCAACACCTCCTTTCTTTCCCCGCCGGGCAACTGTCGTTATTTAGGGTTTGTTTCTTTTGTTGGGGGGGGGGGGGGGATGTGGTGTGTGCCAGGTAAGCCTTCCTTCCCTGAGCCATTAAAGTCCTCATAACAGGGCACCTGACACAGGCTCAGACATTCAAGCTGAGGTTGCCAAGACTTTCTGAGGACAAGAAAAACAGCTTTATCCCCTGGCATACGTTTAAGGGCCTCCTTCCTCCTCTTAGCACAAGCAGAGCTAATTCTGAGCTCAGTTCAAAAGGCACAGAAGGCTCTGGTCACTTCTCAGCACTTTGCAGCCACCCTCTACCCCCAAGCTTTGTAACAAAGCTCAGCTGTGCCCACCAGCTTACCCATTAACTTAGCCAGGACACCTGAGGCCTGTGCTAATAGTGCCCCATTTCTCTGAAATTGGAGGAAAAAAAAGCACCTTTTGTTTTTGCAACCCTCCTTCCAAGACCAGATACACCAGGAAAAGGATGAAGCAGAAACCTGGGGCAATCCCCATTTTAAGCAGTGCTAAAATCTACATACTCAATAAGAGCACTGCCTGACTGAAGAGCATCACAATTTTGAGTTCATGTACCGCAAAGACTATAAAGCTCACACAACTGGCACGTCTGACCATTACAAACAAAATTATCATCCACTATTTTGACAGAAAAATCAAAGCCTCACTTCCTTAAGAAGTATCAATTCCTGTAAAATCTTGCTTCTATCTACAGATGATCAGCCAGGTACAGGCTCATGAGAGGCAAAACACACATCCAGGTGTCTAAAGGTGCCAACAAAGCAGAAATATGTAAATAGAGGTGGATAGAGGGATTAAAAAATAAACTTTAAAAAGGGTTCTTGCCACGCAAAGACAAAATCATCATCATCATCTTTTACCTTAAGTAAGTACTCCAACCTTGAAACTGCTATGGAAAGGAGTAACTTCAGGTCCTACAGCCATCCAACTTTCATTGCTCATGATCTCAGAGCATACTTTGAAGCACTGTCATTCTACAAAGCTTTAAGCCTTTAGGAAGAATGGAAAGACTTACCTGAAGCTCATGGCAGCCCAAGACAAGGAGAGCCACATGGCTCGATGAAGACATTCAGAGGGAAAGCGAAGCAGTGTGCAGTAAAGCTGCCTGAACTGGGAGCAAGCAGAAACTCAGGTCATGGTGGCAACAGCCCCACAAGTGTTTGGGATACACAAATTAACTCCCTTTACCTCACTGGTTGCAGTTGCTCTCCAGCCACACCCGGTCAGCTGAGTTCCCCAAGCCCTGACTCAGCCTATCCTAAATCCCAGGGTGGATTCTGGTGCTTCTGGGGTAGATAAATCAGCTTTGGGTTATTTCACAGTGTTGGCCAGGGCACAGTGGGAAAAGGGTCTCATTTAACAGGAGGTAGCTGGGAGGCTGAAGACTCCAGGGGTGGAAGATGGGGACAGTCTACTAAAAATGAACCTCAAGGCAATTGTAAAAGCAGCACTTTTTTTTTTTTTTTTTTTTTTTTTAAATTTAAGAAGAAAAGGTAAAACATGCAATATTTTCTTCAACTGTTAGCTCCCTTAAATGTCACAGAGAAGCATTCTGTTGCCTGGCAGGTTGTGGACTCAGGGCTCAACAGGTTTGCTTGCTTATTGTCAGCATTTACCTGAACTGGTTTTTAATAAAAGCATTTGAAGAAAGAAAATCTCCTGCCTGAGATGAGGTGTTGAGAACCTGAGAGGAGGCCTCTAAGAGCTGCTGAGCTACTTAGTGGCAGTCAATTGCATCCCTGATATATCCCATTCCTTCATAATCGCAAAGCCCTTCCACGATGCTCTGCACAGGACCTGCTTTTCTGTAAGCAGTTATTGTCTGGGACCCTCAAGGTGGTGTTTACACCTCTACGGTCTCAAGAATTTCAGTATCTCTCTGGCAAATGTTGCTGTTTCAAGCAGCCAATTTGAGCAAACTAGATGTGGTTGAGGGCAGAACTTGGTCCTTTCTATATTCGTCTTGGGCTTTGAACTTATCAAAATGAACCTTTCTTTCATAAAATAATAACAATAGTAACAACAATAATAATAATAATAATGTTCCCTTTGGCTTCAAAGCACCACTTCCACCAAAATACCGACTATCGAAAGTTCAACTGCTAATGGCAAGCTATTTTGAAAAGGGAAAAGTCTGGAGGCAAATTATGAAGGAAAGAATAGATATTAATCATTTTTAAAGTCATTCTGTCTCAGGCATTATTTTCCTTTCATTATTCATGAAGAGTTTTTTTGCTTCAAGGCCAAGTGAATTCATAGGGCCTGACCCATCCAAACACAGCCATGACTGTCTGAACAATGCAGCCCAGCTGAGGCTATAGATAAAAGTCCAAATAGAAGAAGGAAAAAAAAAAGAAAAATTTATACAGTGGATCTAAACACACACATGAAAGTATAATTCTCCTTCTGATCAGTTCATTTCTCAGTACTCAGTCCGCTGTGTTCCTGTCTCATCTGTCATAGTGGGAGATCTGAGGTGTGGGAGTCCTGACAAGCAACTCTTTGTTTGCTGTTTCCCTGACCCTACCTTCTCTGGCCTCTAAAGTCAGCTTGGTGGTTTCAAGCCTCTTTCAATCAAGGGTAGGTCTCTTACTTTTCCTTTTTTAGCATAATTCCAGAGCTAATAGAAACTCAGGACATGTATCTGTGGCAACTTCCTCTTGCCAGATGATGAGCGGGACCAGAAAGAAGCTTCCAGAGTAGAAGCAAAACAATTCATGGACCTTTTTTCTTCTCTTCCAATAATTCTCAGCATCCTCAAGTAGTCTTATCTTTGTACGCTGCCAAAGCAAAATGGCAACTCAGGTTTCTCTTTGCTTCAGAGGAAAATAACCCAGAAAAATGGTATCTTTTATTTGTAACCATGTTCCCTGGAAGACAGGAATTTGCTATGGAATATCTTTGGCAACCTTGAAGGTAACTGGTGGCCTTTGACTACCCTGAAATAAACTCAGCAACACGCATCCTCACCGAGGCTTGGCAGACATGTCTGCAGAACACACTGTTAATAATTAATGTAATTGTATAAACCCCTAGATATATAAATACACAGAGCTTCACATTTTGCCTGCTTCTCTGTAACAAATACCCAAACTGAAACAAATTTAACAAGATACATTACACAAGTCTGCAGACAGAAGTTGTATCAAAATTTTAACTATCTTCAGCAAGAAAGCACTTCTATTTCCAGTAACGCTGGCAGCATATACTGTAGCTAGGCAGCCGCATTTATTTTCAATTATCATTTTTGCCTTTTTATACAGCATAATGAAATGCCTGGTAAATTATACATTTTTGTAAAACACAAACTTGTCTTTTTATTTGCAGCTCAAGTCTTGCAGTATCATTTTGTCTGCATTAGTTCTAGCTCTTTACAAGAGGCCAATTACTTTTCTTAGCTGTAACATGCAGAGGGTGATATCTTACTCTCCAGTCCTTGCTGAGACGCAGCCTGGTGTGAAGTGACCGCATCTAAGGCTCAGACCTTTGGAGAAATGGTGAGGAGTTCCAGCACATTGTTTCTCACAACGCCACCCATGCTCATTTGCTCTATCTTCAATACCTAAGTGTTCCAACCCACCCCCTGCTAAATAAAAGCAGATTTTTAGGGAAAAAAAAAAAAAACACCACACATATTGAACTCCCCCCAGCCTCCCTTCAGAAAGATGTTCTCATGGCAGATGGACCTCAATATGCCGTCTCCCATATCTTAAGCAACTCTGAAAATATAAAGTTCACTTCTACCAATGGGCCGTATATATCTACACCTCTTGATTCCCTGTCTCTTTAACTGGCACTTTGAACTAGCGAACACCTCTTTAATCTTGCCCCATTATCAACCTAATGGTACTTCCTGATATTCATAAATGTCTAGCAAGACTTTCAGTGATTTGGTATGAAGAAGAAATATCCAGCTAAATTGAGAAGATTACCACATCACCACATAAATCAGTGACAGGCTGCGTGTTATTACAGTTGATTTTTGTTGACAGTTGGCTGTAGGCAGTTGTGTTTCAAATGCCTTTTTTCACTGGGAAATTAAACAAGATTCCATGCAAAATGCAGCCCTCCAGTTCAGAAACTGTAAATCCAAAATTAGCATTTCATACTTTAAAAGGTAGCACAGCACAATTTTCCATTGAAAGGTCTGTACAGTTGTCACAAATGGGTGCTTCACACATGACACTAATGCTACTGATGCCTTTAAAGAAAGCCACCTTTCTCTGATATTATTTTCTTCTCCTAATAATCTGCATACACTATAGTTCATCCCTATGGAAAAGAAAGAGAGCTCACTTACTTATCTCTCATATGGGAGCATTATGCTTTCAGCAATTCAGACAGATAGGCTGGCTGGGAGGGGGGTAGGTTGCCGAATCCTCTGTGATAAGAGGGAATGAATTGTGGCCAGCGAAAGGTTAATCTTCCCTCTCCAAGTCCCTTCTTCCATCTCAGCACAACCTGGAGAGCAAAGAAAATGTGAGACTTCTGAAGTGAAAACACACAGGCACTGTTCCTACTAGATCCTGTAGTACTTCATATAACGGCCATGAGTGACCTAATTAACAACAAGCCATTGTTAAAAGTCAGGAAAACAGCTTGGGCGATATCAGAGAGGACCGGAACTTGCGAAGGAGTTTTTGCTTCCAGCAGCTGCTGCTCTGCATTTTTTTGGCTCAGAGATTGCCTGCTGCTAAGCCAATTTTTTAGGGACTCTGGTGTCAGCAAGTCATCCAAACAGGAGTAGCTGAGATGTAGCCTCATCCCCATCTCAGGGTCCCTGACATTAGCTCTGTCTTGGGTGCTAGCGTGGAGAACACCACCACCACAATAAGATTACAATTTTGGCTATATGTAACACAGTGTATTGTGGCAGAGAACCATGATGCTTACTTCTGGGCAGGGGGACAGACAGATAATGCATTTTGTCAGCCAGAAGATGTTACATGAGTCTTCGCACAAATATTTTGCTGGCAGCTAACTGGCTTCTGGCCATGGAGAGGCAAACAACCTCTGGTCTGAAAACCGAAGCACCAGCCAGTTGCATCTGGTGCATTTTTCTCCTGTGTTCAAGGGCAGAGGCATAAGGCCATGTGGATGACAGCCTGTGTGAAGGATCACCTTTTCTACCAGTCCCATCCTCAGCTGAGGATGGAGAGTCCACCTAGTAATCCCTGAGCTTGTAACCAAAAGGAAAATACATTCTCAGTAGCCAGTGCCAATAACATTAAGTATTTCAGTCAATATTGAAATCACTTTATCTGACTTCGTCATCAGGCATTTTAAACGGCTGCCTCTCTCTCATTTGCACATGGCTGGGTCAAGGTTTAGTTTTTATAGCATGTGCCAAACCTTTCCCTGGTGTAACTATGCCGACAGAACCAGACAAAATGTCCACAAGAATCTGCCCCAAATCATCCCTGACAGAGCAAGTCATATCACCCATAGAAAACTACTCTTGATGCTCTACTAAAGGTTAGATTTGCAGATGATTATAGATAAAGACTAAATAAATTGAGTCAAAGAATCAAATTGAGGTAGCAATTGCTTACCAGTTGCCCTGCTGGGAAAAAGGACCTGGCCAAGAAGGGTGGAAAGTGGCAGCCTGAGAGAAAACAGTGAATATGATGGAGCAATGCTCATCACCTGTTGAGGAGAGGCTGGAAACAGGCCTCAGATTTGGTGTTGAGTGAGCTGCTGCCTATATGGAGTGATTGAATGATTTAAGGTAGCACTTGTTCAACATTGGAAATATTTATACTTATTTTCTCTACAGAATATCATAGAAAGGGTTAGACCACTAATAAGTTCTCTTCTAACTCTTACAATTCTTTAAAACTTTTGTTTCTCCAAAACATTTTGGTTTTGGCCTCCCTACAGGCATTGTGTAAATGAGAGTCTCTGGGTTTGCTGTTTCAGTGAATGTAAGGGGTGTGAGCAACCCCCACGCTCACCTGGCATCATTTTCTGCACAGCTCAGGTGATTACATCTCAACAGGAATTTCTATACAGAACCCAGTAAGATGCGATGAAATCACAATGTGCCTATCACAGGGACATGCAGCTTCAACTGAAAGATTGCGCTTAGCTTTGGATCGTAAGCCCAGGGATGTCATAAGAACAAGTCAATTATTCCACAAATGAAGGGAAATACTTTACAAATTTTAGCTGAATTAAATTAAGAAGCGAAATAAATCTGTAAACCATCAAATGGTGTGTCTGTTCATAATTATTATCATGCAAGAAATATAATGTTAGTTGAGCAACTTAATTCTTTTTGTGTTTTGGGATTTCCTACTTTGCATCTTTTTGCCTACAGATCTAGATCTCCAGAGCAGATAATTTTTTTTTTTTCCTGGTGCTGTGTATAAATGCCTCTTGACAGGAGATTGTTCCTTTCTGTTTCTTTCCTTTCTGAGACAAGTACTGTTCACGTGGCTGTATTTAGAAAATGCAGTTCAAATACCAGTCTTCACTTTGTTCTTACAAGTTGTGAGCAATACCCGGAATCGTTCACATGGCACAAGCTGCACTCATAACAGGAGTCTTGAAATAACATCAGCTGGCCGTCGCTCACCAGGCTCAAGTATTGCAGCGTCTCTTGACTCCAGGCTCTTTGGTATTAACTGCTGAGGCTGGATTTAACTGCTAGCCAAATAACAGCTATGCAGGTTTAATGCACTGTCTTGAGTTGAGGTGTCCAGAAACCTCTTCAGGAAAAACTAAATTTACAAAATATCCTAAGGGATATGAGAATCTGAACTGAAACTTAGTAATTTCCAACTGCTCTCACCCTTCCTCCTGAGACTGCCGTTGATCTTTGATCACTTCCCTCATTTACAAATGCTGTCATTTCGCCATTCTCCTCCCACTCCGTATCATTAATACAAATCTGAAAACAATGGCTTTCTCACTGCTAAAACGTTGCAACATCCCAGTATTTGTTTCCTCTTCTAAAACGGATCATTCATTATAACCCCTACCCCCCAAAGAATTTTATCACTTGAAACCTGTTTGCAGTGAATCTAAAGTAGCTGGGAAATCATCTCAGAAATTCCTGCGTACGCTGGAGCTGACTTCTCCTGGAAGCCCAATAAAGTGCGAAGTCCCTCTCCAGGCAATATCCATTTTTCTTCCTCCTGATACAGTCTCTAGCAGTAACCCCTGCAGCTGTGCACCAGCCATTTTTTTTTTTTTTTGCTGCTGAAATTTACTGCTCAGCTACATTAACTCTTGTACCCACTTTATCCCAGAGAGCTGCAAAAATTGCCTCCTTGCTTCATTGTTCCCACCACCTCCATGCTTATCGCAGAGGTCAGCTTTTCCTTTTATCTCTTCTATAACCAACTCATTATTTGCCACTTTCTCTTGTGAGGGGACAGCTGCTGGTTCCTGCCCCGTTCCAGTTTTCAGGGTGTTTGTGCACCTCATTTGAAAATTTCCTCCAAATAAGACATCTCTATCTCTCAGCATTTAATGTAGCATTTTTTTCCTTTGGTTTTCAGGGTCCTCAGCAGCAGCACAGGATTTGGATATGATGGACTATCACCAAAATACATGTACCTGCAGTCTGAGAGCTCTATGAGCAGAGATTTTCCCAATAAATCTGGGCAGCCATCAGAATTGTGGAGGTTTTTGTAATAAACTAAACAGATGCAACATGCTCTCTGCTTTTTACTTCAGGGAGATTATGCAACCTAAGAGCATTAAAATGTACTAAAGGTAAGGCCTGGGACCCAAATTGCCTGACTGCAGCTGGAAAAGAAAGAAATGCCGAATATAAACCAAAATCCTACCAAAAACATTCTACACTACTAACAGTGAAAGTAGCTATGGCTATGCAATATTTACCATCAGGAAGCTCGGACCAGGTCTTCCCTTTGATCTGTTCACAGTCAAGTATAAACACCTATGTCAGTAGATGCATGGCTGAAAACTCAAAGTGCATGAAAGGGCAACCACCCCTCGCTGTTTTAAAAGTTGCCAAACTACCTAAAAACCATTGCAGATACTTTAAAAAAAAGATGCAGATGATCAAACTCGGGGTTAACCTACAGTATTGAGGGGGACTTTTTCTTGGGACATAACATTTTTTGAAATAGCAGCAAATTCTCGACAACTGAGGTGCAGGTAATACGGTCTGGGGAGCACAGGAAGAACTGGGCTTACTAAAATCAGCCTCAAAGTGTTGCTCACAAATTGTCACCAAAGCACGCAGGGCAACTTCTGCAGAGATACTAGTGAAACTCTACTTCTAGGGGCTTTCAGCAGATATTTTGTAACCACGTCTCTGTTTTAAAATGTGCCTCTTCATGTAAAATGAAAGATCTTCATATTTTTAAAGAACAGATCCACTCACGTAAAAAAATACCTCCTTCCCTTAGGTGAACTAGCCATCGAGCAGAAGTGATGCTGCCTGGAAATACGGCATTTTCTGGAATACAGCCATTTCCATCTTTTCAACCCATGTCAATAAAATGCACTTGAACTTCCTAATCAATTATAATTCATTATAATATGGACAACAGCACCGCTCATGCACACATACATAAAAAAGCTTCTAGCCAGAAGCCCACATGGGCTGGGTGGACACGGGTTCAGTACCGCAAGACAAAGCAGTATGGCTTCCTCCTGAGGCCACCAGTCTAGCAGCAGAGGTAGAGTCTAGTCCCAGTCTACAACTAGCCTGACCAGCAAACTTGAGTCACTTCACCTTTTTTTTTTTATTTTCCCTCCCACCACTGTCTATTTCAATCCAAATCATTCTGAGACAGCAAATGTTTTTCTTCAATAGGGGGTGCACAGTTCCTGCCACAGTGGGACTTGTGTCTCAGCTGGGAACTTGAGGTACTGTGGTAAGAACCCAAGCAGAAATAGCTGGCAGGTGAGAAACAGCACCTCATGACCTCAGAAGAAACTCGATTTCAGAGGCAGCCTATTTTAATTGAAAAGAGAAAATATGCTTGGGTATCATCCAAGTTTGAGCACCCCTTGCTATCTCCATTTCTTAAGATGAGTACATGGGCAGCTTGTGCTACCACTGTGGGCAATTCAGGTATTGCAAATTACTTTATTTCTTTGTCCAGGAGAGCAAGTTGGGGGCCATCTTTTCACAAAAGGCCCATGAGCACACCAGCTGCCTCTCACTTCTCATTTTGCTTTTAAAAAACAAACCGTAGACCACACAATGCCATACAACATTAAGACGCAGTCTCCTGACCCCAATGGGACTTCAACCACTGCCACTTGAGTAGCAGACAGACACAAAAAAAATATGAAGAGCTACCGGGGCATGCAGTGGCTGCTCTGCATCCGACACCTGCAATGCAGGGCCTGGTGGAAAGCCCCACGGCCAGCTCAAAAGTACGGTCATCAGCCCCAGCAGCCAGCCTGCCATGTCCTGTCCCTGCTCATCCCCGGCATGGTGGGGATGTTAATGGCAAACTCTCAAGGATTAAAACACTCTGAGCATAACCACATCCTTGTGCAGGTCCCATACTTGTGCCAATGTAGTGTGTGCAATTGTTTATTGCCAGCAGAGCCAACAGCCACATGCCCAGGGCAAGAGCACAATCTGTCAAGATGCCACCTGTGCCTGGGGACAGCCAAGGCCCAGCCTGACCAGGATGCTCCCATGGAACTACTTCCTCCTGTGCCTCATATTGCCAATGTTCGGGGGCTCCACCACGGCACTTCACACATTTGTAAGGCCCCATCCTGGCTAATTTACTGGTTTACACTTGACATGAGGAAACTCCACTTCTCCCCATATACTTATTACTTTGTACCTGTTTCCACCTCTGAAATGTGTCGGTATTGCTTAATGCGGCTGTCCCTGCGGATGTGAGAAGGGTGTGTGTTCAGCTTCTCATCTGAAATATTTGCATGAGTGGCTGGTTTCCTCTCAGCCCTGCTGGAGAGAGGACTATCTTTCTCTCACTTCTCTATTTTTTCATGATCTATAGAAGTAAGTTCAAAAGGGCAGGAACAAGGCTCTGAAATCCTGATGCTTTGACTCATCTTCGTGAAAAGTTATTGGTGTCAGTACAGCTACAGCTGCTCACTTCCCCTCCCAGACTCTTTAATTTCTGTTCCTTTGCCACACTTGATGATAAACAATAATGAGCTTTTACATTCCCTGGCTATCTACTTTATGTCTCACAGTCACAGGAAAACATACATGCCCATATGTACATATACACACACAGATATGCAATTTATCAGTTAACTTCTGGGAAAAAAAAATTATATATCTGCTCTGAAGATGTATAGGTTGTGGCCTTTAGCCTTACTGGCTTTTAAAAAGCTAGCGATGATAGATATTGTAATAGCTTTTACTTGATTAACATAAAAACTTTGGTGATGAAGAGCTTCTTCTTTCTTCTTTTCATGCCAAAGAGTGTGGTTTGCACTCCACATTTGTTAAGCCAATAAAAGTTGTGGTTTATGTGGTACCTCAAATCCCCTGTTCTCCAGCGTAGAGCAATCTGTCTCTGTGTATCACACTCCCAGTCTCCATGTCTGAGTACCTATGAAGACATTGCCAAGTAAAGTGTTGTGGATGCTGCTCTCCATTCTTGCTCACTGAAACTTTGCTGAATTGGTTTAATTTTACACCTATTACAGCTCAAAGACTTTTTTCTTCTCCCCTGCAGTGTTCTGGAAGCAGCAAAAGTAGCTGAGGATGAAAATCTTCATACCAGCTCACCATTTTTTCCCTTTAAACTGCTAAACAGAAACATTAAGGTCTCAAAGTTTTATTTTTCTCAATTTTGGTTGTTGGGTTGTTTTTTTTTTTATCACTGGCTACTGCGACTCAAAATGCCTCATCTGTATCAGCAGCTTTAGTCACACTGGTAATGCAGATTGCCAGGAAAGATACTCGGAGTGAGCCTTCTGTGTATGTTTCTTCTAACAACAAGAGTACAGAAAATTTTAATCTAACAATTGACTTCATTCTCCCACTTGAGTTTTCATTTTCCCCAAATGGCAGAAGGAAAAAAAAACACAACAAAAATATATCAGAGAAAAGAAAAAAGAAATGAAATTCTTATTGCATGGAAAACGCCTGAGGGGAATGTACTAAATTCAGCACTAACTTGCAAAGGCAGATTTAAAAGTTGCAAAATCAGAGCATAATTTGGCCCAATATTTTGTTTCAGTGTTTGGCTCGCTGAAAAAAACAGGACATGTTTTTTCCTGCCTGGGAATTATTGTTAAAATGAAAAATGAGTTTTCACGGACAGAAAAGTATCATTGCTGCAAGCAAGCATGAACAATGCTAAATCCCAGTCATGCATAAAACCCAAGAAGTGGCCAAAAAAACCATTTTTCTGAACAAGCTGGCGATGCCCAATTTGGAAAGTTGTGCAATCCCCCACACCAGCTCTCTTTACCAGTGCCGTCTGTGGAAATTGCTCTCCTTGAAACAACATCTACCTAATTTGTAGCAGTTAATAACTAATGATGTATGATTTTAAATCCCAGCAACACTTTGCTAGTTCCTGCTTTTAATTAAACCTGACTCGTAAAGATGTGGGAAGTGGTGATTTGATGGGTGTGATGCTGAAGCCGCAGCCTGTGCTGAGTGGGGCCAGCAGCAGCAGTGTTATCCTGGGTGTGCTGGCATGAGTGCACCTGGCAGGGCCCTGTTTTCTTCTCCTAAGTACACATATTAATACAGAGTCCTGTCAATCAGGGCTCATTACTATGGAAATGGTAGGCCTAAACTAATCAAGAGCCACTCATCCCTCTCTATGAGAATGGACGAAGAAGCTCATGGTCAGAATCTGGGCACACAGCTCCTCTGCACCAAAGGAGCAGGAAAAGCATGCGCTAGGGAGTTAATGGTGTCTTAAAAAATGCATATTAGTTAATAAGTTTTTTTAAATTCTAGCTTTTTCTTGCACCATAACAGGTACACAGGTGGCAAGAGGGCTGGTCAGAGGTGGACCTCCTTACAGCCTGCCATGGCCATTACTTCTGCCTTTGCGACCCCTACACATCCCATCACAGACAGGATGAGTAAAAAGTCCCATATGTTACAATGCATCCTGAATATTTTGTGTAACAGCATCTTGGACATTGTTCAGGCATTACAGCAGAGATTATCAGGGGCCTAGAGCAGATCTGAGCACCTTCCTACCATTTGAACCTCTGTGTAGGAAAATCCAGAGCAATTTTGACCAAAGGTCCACAGCCGTCTCGCAGAAGGAGGCTGTTTCACCACGCAGAGTCTCGAGGCAATTCTCTATCTGCTTCTGAATTTGTTTTGCAGTTGAAGTATGTCTCTGTCCATGTGCCATTAAAAACTCAATTCTTTTATTCACACACACCCCCCACCCCCCTGCCCCCCGCCTTTTTAAAACATCATGTTTATGCAAGTGGACAGGAGGCTTTCATATCTGGGTCACACGTTTGCTGGAGGTCATTGAAAGGCTACAAAATGGAGCATGCCTAATTCTGCTATTTCAGAAGTTTTGTCACATGTACTCAAGACAATTATGTCTATTAAATGAGTTCATTAAATTTCAGAAATCCTTTGAAATTCTGACATACCAAAAAAAATATGCTGAACTCCTTCCATTTCTTCTAACAGCTCCTGTAAATGCTCTAATCTGAGGAGGTGCTGGGGACCAGAGCTTGGCTGCCTGTGACAAGGCCAATGTGTTCAGCATGTCCTGTCTCCATTGCAAGCCAAATAAACTAAGTAAATAGAAGAGAGCACCGAGGTCCATCAAGTGACCTTTTGTAGCATCACTGTCATTGGCCCAAGAGCCGCTCTACTGAGTATAATTCAGAGACATAGGATAAATGTCACCGATGCTCTTTAAGAGTTGTGGGGTTTGCAACAGGATAGGACATACAAGGCATTTCCAGAACCAATAACTGGTTCAGTGCTGAGCTGTGAACTTCAGGGATGCAGGAGGAAAGGCAGACTCCATGTGTCCTTGTCAACTCGTCCAGAGGCTACTGAATGGGGCATCCTGACCTTTGCCCTCCCAAAGGAGCATAGGGACTACAGAAGGACATTTCTTAGGCTCATACACATGTGGAGAAAGAGGCCACAACTGAGCCAAGGAGCACAGGCAGAACCATCCTATATTCAAGGGTGCTGAGCATCAGTAACTCCCTCCTGAGTAAATAGGAGCTGTGGGTGCCCACCATTGCAATAACATCCCACAAATGCTTAGGTGCCTCACAATAATACTTTCTTATAAGGAATACTGCAAGCAATGCAAACAGAATTTAATCATTTATTATTGCAATGCTAATAATACACAGACATCAGGTCATGGGATTGCTTTGTCATCAAAAAGTTCTATAAACCTACAAAGAAAAAAATACTCTAAACTATTGTCTTGGGTAGCATGCCTCTGAGCAGCACTGTCACTTCTGGGGAGCTCTGTATTATCCACTGCAGCCAATTGGAAATTAAAATGTACACAAGATGATAGCTCATAAGGAGTGTTTCTTTCTGGTGGGTAAGAGAGCATTTATCATAGTTGGCCCACACCAACAATCAGCTTTGGACAGAAGCCACCCTAACTAATGAATGGGAGGGACCAGTTTTTAATCTCTCTGAGATCTCTTATCAATTGATTTTGGATGATGTATGGTAGGATTTATTCTCTAAGAATTACGATACTCCTAAAGTGCTAGCAGAGACACAATATGTATTTTTGTGTGGATTTGTCTCCTGATACGATGTCTTAACACCACAGTGATCTCCCTGCAGACTCACTGCCACTGTCTCACATTATCCTTGTTTCCCTGGACTTGCATTGTCCTCCCTTCCCAGGATCACACTAACTCAGATTTAAACAAATGGGGGGGGATAAAACAGATGATATCTTTTGATTAATTTTAGCCACAGAATATTAAGAAAGAAGGTTTGCAACTCTGTGCTTGCTGCTATTGTGAGAATTAACTCGCCTAGATTATGTTTATTCTGCACTTGCCCAAGAGTCATGTAAAGCCCTTGAATGCTACCTGCGTACAATGGCAGCCACAAGGCATTCTAGTGGCATTGAAGACAGAGCACCTTTGATCAGGTCCTCAGGAAATACTCCCTCCATCTTCCTGAAGTGTAACTTTAGACCAGGCTCTACCAAGGCCACTTCACTCTTTTGTGCATCCCCTTGAGCTCACTGGTGAATGAGCTGAAATCTGCTCTGTTTCCTTTACTAGGTGGCATGTGTCAAGGATCCCTATGATCACTTTGATTACTTGCTTTATCTAAGGAGCTCCTTGCAGGAGCCCGGGGTGTCAGTGGTCATGAAAAGAGCATAGATGCAATATAACAGTATTTTATACCCTCTGGGTCAGACAATTAACTGAAGCCCATTAGCAGCTCTGTCTTGATTCTCAGGCCTGGATCCCAAGCAATTGCAAGGAGGTGTCAATCCTCCCTCAGGAAGGGGAAAGATCAGTCTCCTTGGGGTTCTCAACCACATGCTGGAAAAAGTCAGGAGAAAAGTTGAATAAAGCAATATGCTTCACTGTGTCCACCACTCTTTTGAGACTTGCTCTCAATGGAAAGCTGCTGAAGTCTGGTGACTCTGCCCCACTGTGGTGCCATGTGTTTAGAAGAACAGCAGCAGGTACTTTAAGGGGTCTGGGTGGGTGGAATTTTTCAGGAGCAAGTCTCCTAAATCTACCCAAATTGTTCTCATAGCTCTGATAAGGGTTCAGTCCAGTTCCTTTGTGTGTCAAGAGAAATTTTGTGATCAGTGCTGTTGGGCAGATCCTTGGTCTTTGAACCTGCTCTACCAGCTTTCACAGGATCAGCCACCGAGGATTTGGCCCCAGGTGAAAGCAGAGAACAAAGGAAGAAGAGAAAAATGGGGCAAGAAAGATAAATCAAACACTGTCTTTTGGTCAGCTGCTATGGATTTCGGGATCTGAGCCTGGTATAGGAAGAAGGACCATATTGACCATTGACCGTAAGAAAATATGCCCTCAACTCCTATCGATAAGCACACATGTGGAGTGGAGCGTCTGCTTCAATAGTGGGTTTCCATGTCATCTCATTATAACCGGCTCTGGGAGAATAATGTCGTATAAGATGTCAAAACCAAGAAGCAACATGTTAGAAGAGTGCCACTTGGAAATAAAGCCCTGCTTTTATTGGATAGCTGATCTGCTAAAAGCAGTTATTTGAAATATCTGCAGATCGTTGGGATCCATGAATAATTGCTATCTGCACATCTCAAATTCTTTACAGTTTTGCTGTTACATAGCTATGCATGTCTATAAATAGTAGAGCAATGTTGCTCACTGCATAATACAGTCTCTGTGTTTTTACAACTCATCGTGAACTTCTATGTAATTTATTTTTTATTGAAGAATTCCAATTAATGGCTTCCTGGTGATTTTAAAGCCTCAAATTATCAGTCTCTGAAAACAAAGCAGAGAACATAATTATCATAAACTGAGAATTTTTCATTTTGAAGCTTATCTGTTTGTGCTAAGTATCTTGTCTGTAAGTAATTAGTGCCTTTATTTTTTTCAGTAAAAATAATGACCATTCTATGCTGCACATCCAAATTTTGTTAACTGCTAGATGTACTGTATATATTACGTTTGAAAATGCACCACCTTGGACTAGCTTTAAAGTATTCCACCAAATGATAATGGCAACAACAAAATACATCTGTTTGTTAGAATAAATTATGTGACATATTCAAAAAAAGCTGTTACATCTTTTTCTCTTCTTAGAGAAAAAGCCTTTCAAAAATATGCACTTTTATTTATTATTCTGATGGCATAGGATGATGGTTAGTTTCCTTTAGGGTTTTTATAGTTTCTAACTGCTGACCAGAACCAAGCAGTTGATCATATAGACTTACAGAGCTCTCTTTATGTGGATATCTGAGTCTTTACTGAGACATCTTTGCATTGTGCTTTGCACGTGCAGGAGCTTAAAGTCAGGAGCAAAACAGAGACTGGAACAACCAAGGTAGGTAACAGGAGAAATCTGCAGCACCCTCTCAGAAGCTCTCTTGTAAGGGCAGAATTTAAACCTGACACGCGATACAGTGAAATCCTGCTCCTGACCATTACCTGGGGAACCAGGGTGGAAGGGGAGCATGTATATTTACAGTCATTCTAGTGCCAAGAGAAGATTTGTGCCACTGATGTTTTAACAACGCACAGAACTTTGCACAAGTTTCCTGCATGATCTCCCTTGGACACTCAGTGTCTGGCTGTGTTTGCAGTTAGAATGATTTTTCCCAACTCTGGAAAATCAGTTTATAACCCAGACTGTGAGGGCTTGTCCTGCCTGACAACCTGTAATTGTTGCACACCCTCCCATTAGACTCAAGCAGTTTCTGTACTGTACAAGTGCCCCAGATATATCAAGGGTTCCTTACAGGAAAATTGCTACAAAGGTAAAGGAAAACCTTGTCTCAGGTCCAACATTTGCTCTACACATCCAGAGCACGCTCTAAGCCACAGAGAAGGGTTGGGACCAAGCCCTAAATGAGAATGACTGTGCCATGTACCAGCCACACTCAATAGTGACACAAGCCTAACATACACAGCCCTGCTTTATTTCCCTGCCTTTTACAGTAATGCCTTTTCTATTGTGGAACACATCAAGAAAAGAAAACACATAGACAATAATCTCATAGTAATGCACATTGGATAAAGCCAGGAGGAATGAATTAGGAAAGCAGTGAAGATAATTCCCTCCGAGAATGTGTTCCTGGTGATCTGTGGACTCTCCTCAAGACAAAGCTCATTTCCAGGTTGCCTCAGACTGTTGATCAAGTAACTCTACCAGCCTAAAATAGGCTACCAGACACTGCACCCTCTCCAATGCCTGCAAACAGGTATGAAGCGACTCCCTGCTTTCACTTTTATAAAGGGTCCTGCTAATTTCAGTAGAAACTTTCTGAACAGAGTGAATTTTAAAATGAACCCAAGGTAAAATACTGATGCCTTAATTTTATACCATTAATAAACACGAATCTTAAATCAAATCGGAATAACATCTCTTAACAGCTTCCCTCCCATCTCAGTGGCCAGCTTCTAGTTCTGTGACCCCTTCACATCATCCCCACTTCTTACAATATCTGGATGGTGAATGTTCCTTTGACATCTGAAGGGGGTTTAAGGTGCCTTCCCAGCCTGCCCACAGCATGGACTGGAGCTGGTGATTGCCCAGCCCCAGCTCACATCTCCTGCATCCTTGAACCAATATGCCCAGCTCCACTTCTGAGTTCCCTCTCATTTTAGCAGACATCCAGGCCAGCTGCTAAAATAAATCTTTTTTTCCCCTCCATGAGCCCTGACATTCTCCTACTGGAAAAAGGTAGCAACAGTGGTGGTGTTTCTTGGCTTTTTTCCTAACTGTGCAATCCACCCTGAGCTACCTCGCCCCACATCTCCTAACCACATTGGCAGGCTGCAGGAGGAAGGAGAGCAGCGCAGCAGCTTGCCCTCCACCTTGCAGTCTCTTTGCTTCCAGGCACTAAGTAAATGTCAGCTTTTTTCACTGTGTTACATACATTGTTAATTTTAAAAAGAAATCCAATATCATTGTTTTTCATGCTAGCCGGGCAATTCTGAAATTTAATAAAAATAGTGGAATTTTTCATTAATGGCAACCAGGGTTTAAGCTAGCACGAACATTCTATAGTGGCAAGACAGGAGAGCAGAGAAAAAAAGAGGTCACCCTCGTCTTGTTGCATTTCAGCTGTCTTCAGTCACAACTTCAACAGCAAAGAACACAAATGCATCACTATTGCTTCACTGAATTAATGCAAAAAAATCAGACAGCACGTTGTATCCAAAGCACTTACAAATATTTCAGGGAAAGGGACTCCCCATGTACCTAAAAACATTAGGCCCAATAATGTTTTCTATAAGACACAAATTCAAGGACAAGGAAATCATGTGAAATATTTTTTCCTGGTTAGATGTTTGTGTTGCTCCAGATCTGGCCAGGAGGAACAAATCAGGGGTTACTAGGGTAGGAACATGGTCAAAGCATCCTGCAGACTCACCCTGCTTCACTGGCAGCCCATCCTAAAGGGAACCCCCTTCTCCAGTGAGTACCCAGCTGCATTACAGGAGAGATTTTAGTACACCATAACCTGTAGTATCTGTATAGCTAAAGAACGTATATCAGTACAGACTTTGCCTTTCCCAGCTGCAGCTATGTGGTCTGCCGCCACCACATTAAGGATGAAAACTAAGGGGAAGAATGTGAAAAAAGTATTTTTCTTCCAAAGTATATGTTGTCGTAGAAGGGCTTCCCAGGTCTCACCCATATCCAAGGCCAAAGTAAGGTCCTTCCTCTTCTCTAACTCTTCCATTACTAAATCAGCAGTTTAGCATCTCTTCTCCCAAGGCCACCATTGAGTGGCCACCTTACAGCACATTTGCGGTCAGCGGAAAAAGCGAGAAAGTCAGCCAGTGGCCATCCACACAGCATATGGGACTCAGAGGAGGACCAACAAGATGCTCATCCATCTCCCTGACAGGTCATCTAGCAATCAAGCAAAAGCTTTTCCTGTGCCTGTTGGTACATAACCAAATAAGTGCAAAAAGGAAGAATACTATCCGCTCATACTACAATGATATTATCACATCAGTATTTGCAGTCCCTTTCATATGTAAAAATACACAGAACTGCTCCTGAAGTTGCACAGGGCAGGGAGGGGAGATATGAAAAGCAGAGAGCAGACAACCCTACAAAGTCCCAAAGAGTCTGCCCAACTCCAATGTCACACACACCTTTATTTTGGCACCTGTATCTTCCCATCATCAAGACCTTAATTTGCCTTCCCCCCGCCCCGCTCCTTTTGTTTCTGAGTCTGATCTCTTGATATTCAAAAGCCACAGGGATCCTGCCACAGGGATCCCAGAATCCACTTCCTCTGAGCAAGAATACAGGCTGAAGTTTACCCTCAGGTTTCGCCTCTGCCAGCACCACACTCTGATACTAGGAAATGTCAGAGATTACAGAGAAACCTAGAGAAGTACTTCCGCAGGAAGACTGAAAAACATGAGTGACTCTGCAGAATGGCCCCTGCTTTCTGCAGAATTGCATTTCTAAGTTAAATTTTTCAGATATTTTTCCAACTTGTCACTGCAAGCAAGTAACTTACTGCAGTAAGAAATTCACTGAATTTTCCCAAATATTCCCCAAATAATTATTGCTTCTCTCCTTGAGTGTCATCAGCACACTTCAGGGCAGAGCTTCCAGGTTGGCAGATGACACTCTGTGCTGTATTGCCCCAGCCGCAGCAGCACAAATCACTGGAAACTTTGGAGCTGGAAATGGAAATTTGCAGTAATATGTGATAATGAGGAAGACGGCTCTTGTCTCTGCCACAGAAGCCTGACCTTTTAGCAGAGCAAATGTCAGGGAGAAATACACAAACGTGTTTAGACCAATATCAGTTGTTTCTCCACAGGGGGTGCTCACACAGGCACAGGTACAGCATGGGATTTGCAGCCACTGTACATGCAGAAAGGGCACAGTGTTGCAGGTCACTCCTGGAGAAAGCAGCCCTAGAAATCATACTGCTGGGTGTAATGAGAGAGATCCTCACAACAGAACACAGACCGTGCATATCCTGGGTTTGGCATACCTATGGGGGCACCTCACAACACCAGTTCACACTGAGCAGGTTCTGCACTGCCTTTCCACTGGTCTAGTTTTTCTTCTCCACCTGCTTCACCTCCAAATTGTTTCCTGAGGTATAAAAAAGGACTGAGCTTCCAAATGGGTCTGAGGAAGATGAATCAACTTGTGTACCAGAATCAAAATCCTGAAGGGCATCTGGCTTGGGTAGGGACATAAATCCATGGCTCAGGATTCAAGGCCTAGTTTGTGGCCCATCACCTGCACATCTAGAACATTTAGATGTCTGCACATAGTCTTCGGAAATGCTACTTTAGTTCCCCTATCAATTAAGGAAGAGGTACCACTATTTTGGGGGTGAAAACAAAACAAAACAAAACAAACTGCTCCTTGCTCTTCCCAAACTGACTCCTCCTCAGTCCAGGAAAGTCTAACAGAACACATTTCTAAAAAAACATTTTGCATATTGCACCCAAGCGATCCCTTAAATTAAGTTCAATGCATCTGCCTCTTTTTCTAAGGGAGATGCACCTACATAAAGACAACCAACATAACTAGCACAGAGTCCATCAGACCAGTACATTCAAACAGTACCATCAATAACTTGCCATCACAGACTGCAGGACACCAGGAACCTTTTGGCACTAATTTTTTCTTAATTTCTCAGGTACAATAAGAGGTAGGTGAGTGTATCTGCTTTAAACTACACAGGAGGGTGTGCGTGTGCACGGAGTCAGCTCTCTTTGGTTCCTTTTGAGTAACACCACAGAAAGGTAAGAATGTCAGTGCCCAAATCTGAATACTGCAAAAGGTGGGACCTCAGTGACCAGAAAGAACCCTGCATGCCTACATCACAGCTCCCATGACTGCATTCCTTGTGCAGGGGAGAAGAGCCAATATAACAGAGGAACCAGTAATTGCTCATTAGCTCTTTGCTTTAGCCTCGCAACAGAGATGCTGTCCTTGGTAAAAGGCATGCAAGAGGTCTGCAGAGCACACCCCAGATGCTGTGCCAGCAAGGGCACTGGCTGGTGGCAATGGCATGTGGATTACATGCCGAGAGGCTCGGGTGGTTCATCAGGGACATGAAAAGCAGCATCCTGCTGCTGCAAGGGAAAAAGTCCAAGAAATCAGCAAAGTCTAGCCACAAATTGTTGTGCTTCCCAATTTAGTAATGCTGTTGGGGAAGAGGAGAAGGTAATAAGCAGTATTTTCTAGGATGCATGCTGAAAATAAGGTACTAAGAAAAGTCACTGAAAATGTCAGGCAAGCCAACAGGGAAAGGTCCAAGGAGCGAGCAAAAGCACAGCATATACTTTTTCATCTATTCAATCTGACCCTGGGCCTAGTGCCACAATCTTTTTAAGGTTAGTGGTGGGAAAGCTGCCTTTTGAATGTTTGCAGAGGCCTATTAACATCCTATGCTGAGGAACCTTAAACCCCAGGTAGTATTTCAGAGGAAATGGACAGCACAAAACACAGACTGAAAATTAACCACAGCAGACCCCAGGCCTAAATAAGTTCCACCAGCCCTTTCTGAAATCACTTAAAGGCTTTCCTTCCAGTTGGACTCCTGCCCAACTACTTTAATAGGTGCAGCAGGCAGGGGACGAAGGGGGGGTTGAGGGGGTGAGAGACAAATAAAAGGAGAAAAGAAACCTATTTGGCTGTCTAATTTAAACATTCTTTGCAATAATAATAATAAAAGTAAAAAACAACAACCAAAAACAACCACAAAAAACAGTTTAACAAAAATTGCAGTTGTAGCAGGATCAGGTGGGTAACTTGAAGTACTCTGCTGATGGCTGCAAACCTCTAATGGAAAGTTGTATAAGTGGCTGAGGCCAAAGTAGGCATTAATTACAATGAAAAATCAGTTTAGTGCAGGCCACAACTAGATTGGAAGCTGGTCCTCTAGGTAAAACAAAGAAAGTGAACAGAAGCTTTAGATTTGATTACATTGCAATACAAGAAAAATGTGCTGTATGTTGTCTATTATTAAAGCTGCTTTTGGGCCTTCTGTGTGTGCCTAAGGGATTTTAATAAAAAATTAGTAATAGCCCTGCTGCCCTGGCTCTCTGCAGCTTTTGGCGCATTTGAGGGTACAAAGCTAGTTCTGCAGTACAAATTAAGTCACTTCAGACAAGCAACCTTGAAAAAGGCATTATGTGATCTCAAAGTTCAAGTGGCACACTTCTGCTTTAAGACGACGCAGTCCCTTGCTGGAGGCCAGCTCCAGGTTTAGAAGCTGCAATACAATTCCACCAGGAAAGAAACCCTGCAACTGTTATATTTTGTCTTGGATTATTCTTGGCAATGCTAGAAATATATATCAAAGTTCATAAACACTATTTAAGTGTATAAAATACTGCAGAAGAGTGAGTTAATGGCAAAAAGTCACCTTTAACAGCGGTTCAGGGGGTTGTTTTGTTGTGGGTTTTTGGGTGTTGGTTTTGGGTTTGTTTTTTTTCCTAACAAATATTATCTCTGTAACCGTCTTTACATTAATGTAATGATATTAATAATGTTGCCTTTATTGCTAATATCAACACTTTGTCCTTGGCATGGCTGGATACAAGTAAACCAGGAAAATTTACATAGATTAATTTAAAATACAAAAAAATCCCATACCACAAGTTTATAAAGCTGACTTGCCCAATTCCTTTCCTAGAGGTTTTTAAGGTGAAATTATGTTCTTTATACTCCAGTATATCCACAACTCAGTGGATCCAACTCTGTCATCAAATCCCTGGTTACAGCTTCCTTTAAACTAAAGACAAAATTTGCTGTATGCAGAATTTTCTAAAAAAAGGCAAAAGAAAAAAAAAAATATTACAGGACTACAACTTTGGTTCTCCTTGTTGGTGGGTTGCTGCTGTGAACTGGTCCAGTGGGTCCCCCTCACTCCATCACTACATGTTTGGGGTGAGAAGTTGTACAGTTCCTGGAAGGGTGAATATTGGGGGATTTGTAGGTCACAGACAGTGGTCATGTCCTAGAATTACTGTCCCGGGCCAAAGCCCTGCCTGGGTAGAGGCACAGAGTTCATCTGTACTCCTGTATTGCCAATGTTAGCCCTTTTACTATGAGTTACGTACCACAAAGTCTTTTCCCCCCCTCCCCACACCTTCAGGCCCATATGTGCTGCTCTTTTCCTTGCAAGCACAATATCAAGAGAAACTATTATTGAGAAACTACAAGAAAAATGATCTGGTTCCTTTCTAAAGTTATCAAGCAAGAAGGAGAGGGGAAGAAAATCAAAGATCTGCCACTGTTTAACTCCACAAATTTTAAGCCTATCTTACCATTTTTCAAATCTGACTCCGTTCAGTGCACGAAGTTGACAATTTGTCAATCTCATCCTAAAGGCAGTGGCTTGGCAAGCTGTTCCCAGGAAAAGTGATGCCAACAGGCATATACAGACCTGATCTCCTACTACCCACCCATGTGACATGGACAACAATGTCCCTGAGTGGTGTGACAAGGTAAAAGGGCTTCTTGCTGTAGCATGACCTAAATGTGACCTAGAAGAGTGCTGGGAAGGAAACAACTTTGGCTTTCAGCCCCTGGTCACCCAGAGAAGGTGGGCTTCAAAATCCTTTTATCCAAGTCACATGTGGCTGCAAGGACAGATTCACATCACTGTGTGCCATGTGTTTCCAACTCGCACTGACACCACTCTTCTTTCTAGCTGTGCATTGTGTGTTTTGCAGTGTCAGGCAAGGCTGTCGCAAGAAAGGACTGTCCTAGTTTACTCTTTCAAGGACAAGATGAGCTCTTTTATAGTATGCAACCCACACAGACCACCAATTACTTTTAAAACTGAATAAAAAAGTTGTGACACAAACACTGACTGCAAAGTAGGGTTTTTTAATAAAAATGGGCATTATCAGAAAACCCTGCTGAAAACCTCTGAGTTCCTCCACAGCAGAGGGGCATGGGGATGGGTGGCTTGTCCCCATTATGTACAAACTGCCCCCATAGCAGCCTGTGCCTCCTCTTGGTGAGAGGATGAGGTGGTGCAGAAGGAATTTCCTTGGGAAAGCTCAATGGGACTCAGCGTAGCCAAGGGGGCCTCATGCCCCTGCGTGCTGAAGTTGCACAGCAACAAGTGAGGAGGGTGAGAAAACCAAAGTATCTATCAGGCCTAACGTTTCCCAGCAGCTGCCCTGAGCTGACTGCAAAGCCTTTTAATCTATTGCAAGCAACGGGCTCACGCAGTTTGCAGGGACATCAAACAGTGACAGACATCAGCCCAACAGGTAAACTCCATGGCTGGTGAGTGAGGAATTGGGCATTAGTGGTGAACAGCCTCATGTAGCTGAAGTACACACACAAAAAAAAAAAATTCAGAAAAACAAAAACCAAACAATTCCCTGTCCATGTAACATGTATATCTATCTATACATACACATGCGCATTTTGCAATATATGAGAGTTTGGGATACATTAGTGGGTCAATGCCTCCAGACATCCCTGGAAGGTATGTGTATGACCCTTCTCTTTCCAAACTTATTTACTTTTCCTGCTGAAAAGCTGCAGCCTTTAGGGCCACCTGGCACCACATCTGCTCAGCAAGTGCAGAAGGGGTCTCCAGAATCAAGTCTTTCTCCAGTATCTGTTATGCCAAGTTCCGTGAAAAATAACATGGGAGAAATTAAACAAAAAAAATAACAAGACAAAACAAACAAACAAAAAAACAAACAAAAAACCCCACACAAACAAAACAAACTTTTGTCCGTGGATTCAAAGAGTACTCTTTATGCCAGATTCATCTACATCATTAAATTGGTCACGACCTTCCAGGTGTCTTTAAGGTTGAAGTGTTTGCTGGACAATTTAAAGCTCCTCTCGTGGGCTCCAGCGACCCTCCTGACATGGAGAGCTGGGCTTTTAAGAGTGTAGCCACCTTGTCAATGCTCAGAGGTCACTAATAGCCTGCCTTGGGCCTTCCAGCGGGTCGCGTTCAGCTTGCTAGCCCAACACAAAGGAAAAGAAGAGGAAAGACGGGGAGGGTGGATAATTATCATTCTTCCTCTCTGCCCCCCCCCTCCGCCTCTCCAGGCTGAGAGTTATGCTCCATGTCACTGTGTTAATGCGTTTGCATCCAGGGAGACACATAATGCTCCTCTCAGCCCTGTTTATTAGTGAGATCCATTTGCGAAAGGCCCTTCTTTTGTACCACAATATGAATGTGCTTTGATGGCAAATAATTACGCTAGTCCTTTTGACATGAGGATCCACAGGCTGCCCTAGTTAAGCCAGTAATTAGCCTGTCCTCCTTTTTTTTTATTATTATTATTGAGAAACTACAAATTATCCTCATATGAGCACTGGCCGTTCCTTTTTCTCTTTTCTATTCTGCCTCTCTCTCTCTCTCTCTCTCTCTCTCCCTCTCTCCCTCTCCCTTGTATCTCTCAGCACTTTGGATAAGGGGAATGCAGCTGCGCTAGAGCAAGATAAAGCTCCGCCATCAAGATGATGAACAATTTGGATGAAGAGGCTTCGAGATGAACACAAAAGCTGAAGAAGTGCGGCTGATGCAGCCCCGGACAGCTGAAGAATGCTGCAGTCTGCAGATGAATAGCCCTCATTTGTGAATATACAGATTTTCCATGATGAATAAAAACTGAGTGTAGGTCACAATAAATAAACTTTCCTCCCCCCCCCTTCTTCTTAAATAATAATTCAGGTTCCCGGCACCAAACAGCTGTAAATTGAAGGTTGTGCTTAGTTTTCTCAACTCTCAAAGGGGATAATTAAGCTAAGCTCATATTGTTTGATATATTAGTGTAATGATGAGCTACTATATTCTGGCTTGTTTCGAGTTATTTTAGTTTTTTTTTTTTTCCATTATCTTTTTTCTTAAATTACATTTCAAATACATTTTAAATGTAGAAACAGCATTTCTGAAACACAGTTGCCCTGTGTTTGGGTCTATCTGGAATGTATTCATGTAACATTTAATTAAAAGATGCAACATCCCCATTTTTTGGAAAAAAGCATGGAGGTAAAAAATACGAACATTATTCAACTAGTCCTGACAATCTCACTCAACTGCCAAACCTCTATCTTTATTGGTGGCAAGACAATCAGATGAGACTGTACTCTTTCTCAATACAGACAATCATTAACCTTCTGAAACTTGAGGACTGGTATTTCTTGGCAATCATAAAACCCCTTCAGCCCCCAGATTTTTTTCAGAACTTCTTTCAAAGATCAACAGAAGGCAAATATCATTTCTGATTTTACCCATTAACTGGGGTTCACACTTATGGGCTGGCAGATGTAATTTTTTTTTGAGAGCTGACCAGATTCTGCAGTCTCCAAGAAGTTAAAACATCTGCAAGTCAAAGAGACATCTTGGGAAGGAGAGTAAAAGCAAAGGAAGCCCCTGAACCTGACTGCAGGTGGAGAGCAGCAGTCCCAGACATGCTCTTAAAAGTAAGATACACTGTTTTGTCTACTTGCCAACTGCTTCAGACTGACACTGATCAGTGAACTTGGTTGCGAGGCCAGCTTTTACCTAAAGATATTGGAGAAAGAGTTAGATGTGCTCTCAGGGAGTTCTCTTGATGTGTGTGGCACTGCAACCTACACCCCCCACTGCACAAAGTTGACCAACTGGTTGATACAGTCCCAAAGAGAAGCCAGTGTAGTCCCCACAAGTGGGTTTATACTTCTGGGGGCAAAAAGACAGAAAAATGCCATATTTTTAGGTTTTGGATTGATTTGTTTTCAATCTGAAACTCTCATTCACAGTAGGACTAGTCATTAAAAGAATTTGTTACCTCATCATTTCCCAGGCTAGAACCACACGTGAAGCCTTTTCTCCATACCCACAAAAGTCAAATAACCTCCCCTCTCAAGATCCTAAATTTCAACTCTGTGCTATGGAGTATAATAGAGAAAATAGAAATAAGAAAGCAATGCAGTCGATTTGACTTTGAGTTTTAGTATTGAGGACAAAGTTCTGCTAACTTAAGTTAAAGAGACTCTTCCTTTTGCCCACATTGAGAATTAAGTCCCACAGCAGACTCTTTATTTTCTAAGGCTATGGCACAGTTTCATGACATGGTGAGAAGAGACAGTTCAAATTTTTCAGAGAAAAAGTTAACATTACCCTACATCTTGGCCTGTTTCTGGAATCAGTGTCAAGCCACATGTTTTTTATGACTAAAATATGTGTGTGAATTGTCTCTTTCACCTCTAGTTTGGGATCAAAGGGAGAACAACCTCTGTGGTGGTAACAGCATGACTAGAAACTCCAGAAATCTTCCACCAGAGCCTCTTCCCATGAGGTTTCCCAGTTGTTTTGCACAGCCAAGATGCTCACATGGTGTGGGTGAGCATTTGGGTCCTGTGTGCCAAACTTTTTCAGCTCTCCCAGCATTAGTGGAGATGCATCATCCCAATTTCCCAATGAGTACTACAAGTAACTGTCACTTCCTTGGCCTGTTGCCACTCTGCAAGGAAGCAGAGTAAATGTGACAGATTTCAGTGGGCTCAGGATCACGTTCCCCATCTTCTTTACAAGGTTGATGTGGTCTGCTCTAAAGCTTTGTCCATAATCCACCATGAGCCTTGTTCTTATCCCATCAAACAGCAATGAGACACCATCACGGATGAGGTGGGGCCAATCTTTCTCTTTCTAGTAACATCCACCTCCATGATACACTATTCATAATTGTGTTAGAAAGACCAATTAATCAGAAATTGCAAGGTAAAAAAAAAGAAAATTGTTTTTTTCCCACACCTGGGAGAAATTTCCCACTGGCAGTTCATTCCACGAAAGCACCGCAGCAATCCTGATCTGAAGGCCATTAGAGACTGCAAGTCTTTCCGCTAGCTCCAAGGGAGTTTCAACCAGGTCATGGCTAAACTCAGCAAAAAATAAAACTCGAGGCTTTACAATGCTGTGTAACAGAAGAACGCAGGTAACCACATGCCATCCCTCAGGATTGCAGCTCTTGGGGCCCTACGGGTTTCTTCACGGTGGCAGTGATCATGGTCAAACAGGCTTGGATTATCGTCTACAGCCTATCGAGCACTTAAACTGATGATGGATTTCCATTCATGCTTGCAGTAATGGCTAAACATTTATTAACTCTTTTCTCACTCATTATCTCCCTCCTGAAAAGGGTGCTTACAGCAAAACCAGGATCAATAGTTAGGAAAACCAATTTTTTCATCTGACAGCTGTATAAAAACCACACCTTTAATTTGTATATATATAGCCTTGTATAGGCACTGTTTACCAATTAAAGGTTTTCTTGTTTTCTTTAACAGCCATGAAATTATTACTCATATTGTTGTTAGGACCCCAAATTTCTCATCAGAGCTTTGCTGTGCCAGTGTCTGTACACGTCTGCAGTAAAACAGAAGAAAGCAGCACCTCCTGCTCTAGAGTCAGCAATTTTAGCATGCTCTGAGAGACAAAGAATGGCAGATAAACTGTCCAGGAGGCAGAAGGGGTTGAGGACAAGGTAAAGGTGAAAAAAACCCAACCCTGTTGTGCTATAATAAATTCAGCCTCAGTTTATGCTATTATAGGCTTTCAATATTTTCCAGATTATGAATCTGATTTAATAATCAGTTGTTCAATACCACTATTGTTCTTCCTCATCTCTCCCTGAAGAGTTGATGGAGGTAAAAGACACTCATGCCCCAGTGAGAAGCGCCACTCACACATTCAAAAGTTAAGATTCACCCAAGGGATCATCAATCAGTAACTCACTTTAAAATTCTCTTTAAAATGTTTTACTAGCTCACTTTACTTGGCATTTTTATCACTATTTATATCTCTAAAGCAGTGATATAATTAGTAAAGCTATTAATGTTTCTTATGTTTAGCCTTACAAAAGCTACAAATATCTATAAATCTGTCTTACAACAAAATAAATAATGACAATAATTCTGTCAAGCATCAATATAATTTGCTGGACAGCGTTGTGTAAACCAAGCAAATATCTGAACCATTAATAAGCTTAATCTGTGCCATTTAACCACCCCTTCAGTAAATTTTCTGCAGGCCAAAGAGGAGTGTTCAGGTTAGTTACTTTGCAGACTTCCCCTCCCTGCCAGCATTTGCTTTCCTACAATAGAGACTGGCCTGATTTATCCAATTCTGCCTGACACTCTCCTACAATTGAGTCAAAAACTTGTATTACATCTGTGGGAAAGGGTGTGTTTTTTCTCATCCTTGTGAAACTTTGATTTTTTTCAGAGATGCTGATGTTCTGAATGGATCCAGGTTCTTTAAGAGAAAATAACAAAGCAAAACAAAGCAAAAAACCCATCACCAGAAAAAAACTCCCCTTCCCTTTTTTTCCTTACAATAGTCACTTTTTTAGTGGTGAAGGCATTCACTTAGGACACAATAAAGTCAGTTATAAGTCTTTGCTCTGCATGGTTCAAACCAGGAACAGGGATCTAGGTCCCAGCATCTTTGCCTTAGGGTTAGGCTCTCTCATTCAAGCCAAAATTTATGCCTCAGGCAGGAGAAACTTTTCATCTGTAAAACATCAAACTAGGATGTTGCAGAGTCCTGCTTTTTGTCATATTGCCTGATATGGGGATTTTTGTGAAAACTCCTGGACAGCTCAAGCCCTCAAGACTTTGAACCATGGCACAGGCCACTCTTTATCCTGCTATCATTTGATTTTCTTTACAATTGAGTGGATTTCCACATATGCACAAAAAGACAAGAATAACCCAAGAGAAAGCATAGATGATGTTTTGGCAAAATAATGCAAGCTCATGCTCTCCACTGCTACTTACCCCAGGGAAAGATTTTTCCCCTCTTCAACAAGGTCCACAAACATGACCTAAACTTCCAGAGACAGAGTTGGCCTGACCTTCAGCAGCCCAGAAGAAAACCATACATGCCGATCTAAATACAAATCCACTATCTACAGCATTACCATTTTCAATAAGAAAATATATGTCTACACTCATGAGCCCTGAGTAATAGGCCTTTTAAGTAAAAGTATTAGAAGAATATATCAGCTATAGGATATAATACTGGCAACAACTACCACAGGATGGACATTTTTAACTTTCACTCTAAAATGACTAGATGATAAGAGAGTACAATATATATTTTGAATTGAGGGTGAGAAGATCTTTTTAATATAAGTGTTTTATGATGTAGTCATATATCATTTCTAACTAAAATGCTAAACAAAAAAAATCCTTTTCTGAAGCATAGATAATGATGGATTTTTGTTATTCTGTTTTGTTCCATAAGATAATTTTTCAATCCAAACTTTTATTTTATTGATGGATAAGAAGGTCCCAGTACATCTTCTTTCATATCTGAGACAGTTTCATGAAAACCGTGAGCTACAAATCAAGTGTCGTTACAGAGAAAGGATTTTTGGATACGTGATCATTTATTGGGATAGTCCCTCATGGCAGGATTAAAGGAGATTAAAAGGACCAGGTACGCTTTGTTGATTGCTTTGGCACTTGAAAACCCCTCTGATCTCAGAGCAGGAGTTTTGTAGGTATTATTATAGTAATAATGGGGATCTTGGAAGACAGGAGGTGGATAAGCAGAAGGGAACTAAATCCAATAATGTTTGTACTGTCACAAAGCCAGGAAGGTTTGGGATACGATTTAATCCTAGGGAGCAGACCTACCCAACACTCCCAAGCAAGAGATAAACAAATAAATATATGCAGTAAAATAGAAGCATATCTGCAAAGTGAAATCCCTCACCCTTCCCCAGGCAAAATACTTTTTCCCCTCAGCTCCGAAACTCATCAACAATTTGGCTGTGTGTCCTGAGCAAGAACCCCAACAAACTGCCGCCTCCTCCCCTTTATAGCCTCAGCAAAACATGACATCAGAGGAATTGCCTGGGCTTTCTGGCTCTTTCCTTGTTCACTTTTGACTGTATTACCGAAGCAGACTGTGTCAGTACCTATAAAGGAGACCAAATATTTTTAAATACTGACTACTGTAAACATATGAAACACCTTTTTTAGTACGGCGTTCAAACAGAGGGATAAAGGGGGAAGGAAAATGACATTTCCCACCACTCCAGTGACAAGTTTTGTCAGTGTGTGGGCTAAGCTGGTCTCAGAGGTTACTGACCATCACATCACTCCCTGGAGGTTTGGGGGGAGGGGGGTGGGATGGTGACTGTGCTCTATGCCACACTCTCTCTATCCTCACACTTCTATATACAGCACCACATGTCTGTTGACAAAGAGATGTTTTCTTACATTCAGAAGTTCTGCTCAGCATTTGACATAAAATTTTAAAAGTATAAAAGAAATTAAACTTTTAAAAAAGACTGCATTCTTTAAAAAGTTAGAATAGTGGTATGACATTGCACGCATTTTATCAGTTCTATGTGTTTGAGAAAAATCCAAATTAAAACCTCAGCTTATAACACATGCTGTAATTCTGTCTTCTCATTAAGTCAATGGAGCAACAGTGAGTTATACCAGCCAATGATCTGGCCCATGTCAGGAAAACCCAGAAGAGAACACCATCTTGCCCCATGGCTCACTGGGTCTGCCTTGCCCAGTACAAAGCAACCCAAGCTAAGGCAACCACCTCCATGTCACATGCAGCCCTCCTGGTGCTGTGGTAGCCATGCCACTAAGGCTTTCCTACCCAAACACAATACTCACATCTCTACACAACAAAGTGATTCCCCAAGCTGCGGTTCAGAGAGATCCATCACTCACCATCCTCCACCAGTCACTCCTAATTCTTGTCCACTTTATAATAATTTAGACAATATTTAGCTATTACCATGTCACGCTGTTCTGCACGCACCACGTAAGACAGACCCTTTGCAGTGAAACATCTGGCAAACAGCACTTTGGCAGGGGACTGCCCCAAGCTATGCCAGCAACCAAGACTAAAGACCACTCAAAAGCATAAATAATGATGGATTTTTGTTATTCTATTTTGTTCCATAAGATAATTTTTTAACCCAAACTTTTATTTTATTGATGGCATAAGAAGGTCCCAGTACATCTTTCGTATCTGAGACAGTTTCATGAAAACTGTGAGCTACAAATCAAGTGTTGTTACAGAGAAGGAATTTTTTGATAAATCACATGGCCCAAGGATAAAAGAAATCTCAATTTTGGTAAAACGCAATTTCAGTAAATTAATTTTTTTAGAAGATACAACTGAAATTTGAGGAGCATGGAAAGGCCAAGGAAGGAACAATTTCTTCCTCTCTTCTCCACTTGGAGACCTACCATCAGCTTCAGCATCCCACAATATGGATCTGCAGAGGGATTACATTTAGCTGAAGCCTACCATGATGCAGACTTACACTTGAGAGACAGATATAAACTAAAGTAAGCTCGTAATGAGACTTGTGTGAGCTCCACCACCACAGCTGTTTAATAAGGTTAAAAATAACTGTATAGGAAGCACTGGAGCAGGGGACTGTGACATCTGCAGCAGAGACCCAGGGCCTGCTTTTATAGGACTTTAATTAACAAAAAACACAAAACACACACACAAATCCAAACAAATAACAACTACCACAGGCCTGTAGTTCTTGTTTTGAGTTCTTACACTAACTACTTTGTCTACATACCTCCTGAAGCTTTTGGCTGAGATGCACAATCAGAACAATAGCTCAGACGAAGCCAGCAGTACTGGTTACAATTAGTCACGACTATTTTAAACTACCTGTTGGGTTGTTATAGATTTAAGAAGGACTGGCTGGTGCAGAGAGGGTTCCGGCAAAAACATCCCTGCTGAATTAGGGAGACCTTTGGAGCTGATTTTTTGTAGTTCAAAATCATGCTATGGAGAGACTGTTTTAGAAAACAGACAGATACTCCTTCCCTCTACTGTTCTGCATGTCCTTTTATAACTCAGCTCTCCAAAGCAGTCCATATTCCTCATTTGCACATGGTGGCCAGCACAACAGCATCCCGTCCCTGGCTGGCCTTGAAGCTCAGTCAGAACAGAAATAAACATAATCTGAAGAACAAGTGAATCACTGACATCAGTGGGAACTTCCCCTAAATCCTGGATGAAAACCCCCATGCAACCCATGAGAGAAAGTCTGAATACATTAACCAAAAAAGGTAATTACAAAATTAAACAGGTATGTGAGAGAAGCTCCCTTTAAACTAAAAGGCAGCAGAGACCAGAATGTAAGAGTCCAGGTTTTGAATGAGCTTTCATTATTCATTGACCCAGGATTCTTCCTTATGTTACACAGAAAGCAAAAGATTAAACCAATGCCAACAGGAGCAGAGATTGGAGGGTGGGTGCCGTGGACAGGCTGGCCCCGTGGAGGTGGGGAAAGGGCACTTTGACTTTGCTCAGGAAGAGGCTGCAGTGCACTCAGAACTTCACAGCACAAGGGTGCAGCAACTCAGCTAATTGGGGAAGATAAAAGGCAGGTTTTTATGAAACAGACACTGTCATTATCCAAAGTGAAGGATAAAAACTTGAGCAACTACATCTCATTTTATCGCTGGGAAGTCTCAGAAGGAAAAAAGAATTATCGAAGTTTTTGATAGTTCCATTTAACCACAAGAAAACTATGTTAATGTACCCTTAAAGGTTTGACTAAACACTTCAAAATCAAGGCAATTCAGAGTTCAGGCCTCAGCTTCTTCCCTAACCCACCCATAGTGCCCAGCTTGTGTTGCAGACAGAAATGCTGCCTGCTTGGGAACAGCATCACTTATACAGGCAGACCCTATTGCTGATGCCTATAACCCCAGCAGCAACACCCAGTACAGCTCTGCATCTCTAGGAAAAACCAGCCCTTAGAGATGCACATAAAATGGTCTTTTTATACACTTTTTCTTTTTTACGCTTTGTTTTTTTTGTAATGAAAATATAAAAGCAATAAGCAGTTTCACCATAACCATATCCAACACAGAACTTCCCTCTCTTGAAGTGCAGCCATGTCTGTGTTAAGCACTGACAGAGAGCCCCCAACCAAAGCTTTCTGAACTTCTCAATTCCTTAAATTAAAACAGAAGCTGGACTGATTTATTAAAAGCAGGAAAAAGGGGAAAAAAAGGAAAGGAAAGGGGGGAAAAAAAAAAGGAAAGGAAAGGGGGGAAAAAAAAAAGGAAAGGAAAGGGGGGAA